>JAXQQM020082230.1:0-193306 GCA_034641835.2 Pinus albicaulis
TTTGAAAAGTAAATAGCTATTTGCAATATATATATATATAAACTATTATGTAAATAAGTTCGCATAGCATAAACTTATTTCCATTCCTCTTTTAATTTTCCATGTAACATAATAATTGATATGATTCACTGGATGTTGCAATACAAATGATGTTAGCTTCATGTAACAGTTATCTATTAGGTTGCATGGTAGTTTACCTCTATCTTAAATTAGAAAAAATATTTTGTTAAATGCATGCATTGCTTTTTTAAAAACATCTACGACAATAGAAAGTCGATCTTCTATTTAGTTAGTTCTATGCTTTATATTCTTCTGAATTGATAACTAAACCATTTGAAAACCTTTTACGGATAAGTTTGTATATAACGGAGAAAGGTTTTGTATTGGAACGTGATACATCGTTGTCTCCATCAGTGATGGAAATTTAGATTGTGAGAATAATCTAGATTAATGCAGAAATAGATTTAGTTTTGAGTTGTTGAACGAGATATTTTATTTAGAATTTGGTTCCACCTATTTAGGTTTGTTTCCTCCAATTCAGGAGATTAGGTGAGTGCACTGGGCTATATAAATGTAATGTAATCGTGAAGTTAAAATCAATTTTAGTGTGTGAGCCTTGTCTCACAATTTGTTGTGTTGTGCATTGGTTTAATTCAATTTGGTATCAGAGCTCTACGTTGTTTGAGTGTTGCGTTTTTTTTTTTCTGAATTAATAAAGCTCACGCTATGGTCGAGGTGAGGAGAGAAACCCGACAGTGGTTGTAGCCATTTCAACACATTTTGAGCTGCATATGACAGACCACTTTCAACGTGGAAAGTGCAGAAACCAATCCGCTTATTTGTTGTGAAATTTACTTCACTATTCCTTTTAATATCGTGTGGCAAAAATCCTTACGGCCTCTCAAAAATATCGCGTGGCAGCAGTGATTTGTCACCGTGGAAGCAGCGCAAAGGGAAGTTGAAATTACATGCTTTGTAATCGAAGTTTGCAAATAAAGATAAGTCAAAGTTTTTTTTATTACTCAAGCAAGAACCACATCTTTGTTATAAGAGGCAAACGATACAAGGAAGTGACCATTTTTTAATGCAAAGGAGAAAGCTTTGGTTGAAGTTTTTTCGTTAAAAAAAATACCTTTTTAAAGGATTCTTTTTATGGATTTTATTATATGAAGCTTGTGGCTTCATTGGCAATTTATTTGAAAATTGAATTGTCCTCGTGGGCTTTAGGACCAGGGTGTGCATAAAACTCATTGGGCTTTAGAATCTGTTCATTATTGTTGAAATGGCTAATCCTCTTGCTGATTCATATTTAAATGAATCCACCAAACTTGATGGTGAAAATTATGTAAATTGGAAATTTAAGCTGATCACAGTTCTGGAGGCATACAATCTTTGGACCATTGTTAAAGGTGATGAGCCCAAGCCTACAGCTGCTGCGGCAATTCCAGATTGGGATAAGAGAGAAATGAAAGCAAAAGTGTTGTTGCGCATGTCTATGAAGGACAATATCATTCCTCACATTCGTGACTGTCAATCTTCAAAGGCGACATGGGACACTCTCAAAGGTTTGTATGAAACTACTAATGCAAACCGCATTTTATTCTTAAAAATAAAGCTACTATCTATCAAAATGGAAGCCAATGAGAGCATTAGCAACTTTGTTTCTAGAATTAAAGACTTAAGTGATAAGCTTGGTGATATTGGTGAAAAAGTGTCTAGTAGCGATTTAGTAACTGTTGCTTTGAAAGGTTTAGTCCAAGACTATAAAGTATTTATTTTAGCACTCTCAGCTAGACCAAAGCCTCCTACATTTGATGAATTGGCTGGAATTCTTCTTCAAGAAGAAGAGAGAATGAAAAATTTTGAACTTGAGTCAAATGGTTCTGATTTGGCATTGACTGCAAGAGGTAAAAGATCATTCTGAGGGAGACCATGGGACAGGAATAGAGGTCGTTTTCAAGCAAAGAAAAAAGGTATGACACCTCCTTATTCTTATGTTAAGAGAAACATTGAATGTGATTATTGTGGAAAACCTGGACATCTAGCTAAAGATTGCTATAGAAGAAAGAGTCATGAATCAAATCAAAGACATAGAAGGCATAATGGAAATTTAATAAACAGAGACACTTCAGTTACTGATGGATTTAAAAATCTTAAGTTGTTTCTTTCTGATGCTGCATTGTCTGCTGAAACTGATGATGAGAATTCTTGGTTCATAGATTCTGGTGCATCGGCACATATGACTTGTAATAAAGAATGGTATGATAAATATTATGAGAAAACTGATGGCACACACATTTACCTAGGAGATAACAGGTCACTTAAAGTCCAAGGCTATGGCATAATAAATGTGTACTTACCTAATGGACAAATGAGACAGATTCATGATGTGATGTATGTTCCTGCTATCAAAAAGAATTTGATATATGTTTCCACTATCACTGATAATCATCTAAAAGTGGAATTTGGTAAATTGGGGTGTATTGTGAAAGATGTTCAGGACTACTACAGGGTTGTTTCCACAGGTACCAGGGTTGGAGGATTGTATAAATTGGATGTGACGTTGAAGCGTCATGTTGCATTGACATCCAAAGCAACATCGACAGCAGAGTTATGGCATCACAGGTATGGGCACCTAAATTACAATGATTTATCATTGTTGCAAAGAAAATCAATGGTTGAAGGTCTTCCTATTATGAAGTGTGAACATGTACCATGTGAAGCTTGTGCACTTGGTAAGCATCATAGAGAAGAGTTTCTCGCTCATACCGAGAAACGACAATATGATATACTTGAATTAATTCACACAGATGTATGTGGACCTATGCAAACTAGGTCTCTTGGTGGTGCTTCCTACTTTGTTATTTTTATTGATGATAGCTCTAGGTATACCTGGGTCTATTTCATTCGAAGGAAAAGTGATATATTTGAATATTTTAAAGAGTTCCGAACTATGATTGAAAAACAAACAGGTAAGTACATTAAAATACTCAGATCTGATCAAGGGGGTGAATATAAGTCAGGTGCATTTAACAGCTATTGTAAATCTCATGGGATCCAACAACAGTTCACAGTACCTCATACCCCTCAGCAGAATGGTGTTGCTGAGAGATGGAATAGAACACTGGTGGAGTGTGCTCGCAATATGCTTCAAGGTAAAAACATTTCTAATGGTTTCTGGGCAGAAGCCATTAATACTGTTGTTTATTTGAAGAATCGAAGTCCCACTAAGCAATTAGCTTTTCAAACTCCCTTTGAGATTCTTCATGGTTATAAACCTGATGTCAGTCATTTAAGAGTCTTTGGATGTACTGCCTTTGCACATATTCCTAAGGCTAACAGAAGAAAGCTTGATGCAAAGTCAATCAAGTGTGTTTTATTGGGTATTGTACAGATCAGAAAGCATATAAATTGTTTGATCCCAATTCACATAAACTGTTTGCAAGTCGAGATGTGGTGTTTCATGAGAATGATGATAAAAGTGATACAAAGAATTATGCATGGCAAATATCTAATGATGATCATGTCAAACTTGATACTTTAGTTAAACAAGAACAGGAACAGGTACAGGTACAGGTTCAAGATCAGAATGAGAGCAGCATGAGCACATCCAGCAGCAGTGATTCGTCATGAGAGGAAGATTCACCTCAAAGCCGAAGAATCATGGATGGAACTCCAACAGGTATTGTAGCACCAAGAAGGTCAACCCGACAAACCCAGCTTCTTGCAAGGTATAGAGATTATGCCTTGATGTCTAATATCATGAATGTTGTAGAACTAGTTGATTATGAACAAGCTAAAGAACATGAACAGTGGAGAAATGCTATGAATGATGAATATGCCTCTCTTATGAAAAATCAAACATGGGAATTAGTGGAACTCCCTGAAAACAAAGTTCCAATTGGAAGCAAATGGTTGTATAAATCTAAATTTAAAGCAGATGGTAGCATTGATAAATTTAAGGCAAGATTAGTCGCAAAAGGATATGCTCAATAGGAGGGAATTGAGTATGAAGATACTTTTGCACCAGTAGCTAAATTGAATACAATTAGATTACTGATTGCCTTAGCTACAAAACATAATTGGAATATACATCAATTGGATGTCAAATCTGCTTTTCTGAATGGTGATTTAAAAGAAGAAGTTTATTTGGTTCAACCCGAAGGGTTTTTCAAACAGGGACAGGAGCATCTAGTCTGCAGGTTAAGAAAAGCCTTATATGGTTTGAAACAGGCGCCGAGATCATGGTATGTAAAGATTGATACCTTCTTTCTTTAGAATGGGTTTGTGAAAAGCAAAAATGATCCTAACCTGTATGTTAAGAAAGATGAAGAAGGAAATGTTGCTTTAATATCTTTGTATGTGGATGATCTCATTATCACAGGCAGTGCTTACAAGTTAATTGAAGAAATTAAAGTTCAATTGTCGCAGGAATTTGAAATGAAAGATCTGGGTGAATTGCATTACTGTTTAGGAATTGAGGTATGGAGAGAGCCTGGTAAAACATTGATCACTCAAAGAAAATACACAAAGGAAATTCTTAAAAATTTCAATATGAGTGATTGCAAACCTATGTCAACTCCCTTAGAACAGAATGCAAAGTTATACAGAGAAGATGGAACTAAATAGGCATATGGAACATTATATCGTCAGTTGGTGGGAAGTCTGAACTATCTCACCACTACCAGACCAGAAATTGCATAATCAGTCAGTATCCTTAGTCAATTCATGGCTAAGCCTTCAAGAAATCACTGGAATGCTGCAAAGAAAGTTCTCTGATACTTAAAAGGAACAGTCAATTTAGGTATTATGTATACTGATGAATCTGATGTTGCACTGATAGGTTTTTCTGATTCAGATTGGGCAGGAAAACCAGATGACAGACGATCTACCTCTGGCTATGCATTTCATATAGGATCAGGGGTCGTATCTTGGAGTAGTAAGAAACAGCCAACTATTTCTTTATCATCAACAGAATCTGAGTACAAAGATTTGACCAATGCCACCTGTGAAGCTGTTTGGTTGTGGATAATTCTTGCAGATCTTGAAGAGGCGCAAAGTGGTTCAACATGCATCAATTGTGATAATCAAAGTGCTATCAAATTAGCACATAATCCAATATACCATGCCAGAACAAAACACGTTGAGCTGCAATACCACTTTGTACGAGAGAAAATTGAGTCAAATGAAATTGAATTAGTATTTTGTAATACCAAGGATAATATCGTTGATATATTTACTAAGCCTCTTGGTAAAATAAAATTTGAAATTTTTAGAAGTAAATTAGGTATTGTAGAAAATCCATTTCTCCATTAAGGGAGGATGTGAGAATAATCTAGATTAATGCATAAATAGATTTAGTTTTGAGTTGTTGAACTAGAGATTTTATTTAGAATTTGGTTCCACCTATTTAGGTTTGTTTCCTCCAATTCAAGAGATTAGGTGAGTGCACTAGGTTATATAAATGTAATGTAATCCTGAAGTTAAAATCAATTTTAGTGTGTGAGCCTTGTCTCACAATTTGTTGTGTTGTGTGTTGGTTTAATTCAATTTAGATATTAAGCTTTTTTATATTTTATACCCTTTGCTATTATTATACCTGCGAATCTATGCCTTACTACTTAATAATCTATTTTTGACCAGGAACCTAGTCTACAATTTACCTTTACAAATAATGTTATATTAAAAAAAAAATTATATTATTATTTAATAACAATTAGATTTATTTTTCTAAAATTTTATGGGTTATCTTCTATAACATCTTATTTTGTAATTAGTTGCAGAGTCCCAAGTATGAAAGAGCAAATGGTGCAATGATAGTCTAGTACTGCACTGATAGTTTGGTACTACAATTTCTATTCTGAAGTGAAGTTAATTGTTTTTAATTAACAATATGTAACTTTATCATTACACATAATTTCTTATATCATTACACATAATTCCTTAGATGTCATGTCAAAGTGAAGTTAATTTTTATTATTTGGCCATGCTGATTCCAACTTACCTATAAACTCCTTAGCTGTTCCAATTACATAGATTGTACCATTATTAATAATAGTAACTATTTTTAGTAAACCTTATACACCATACAACAGTGAATATATACTATCCGAACACATTTATAACTGAATAACCATAGTAAAATTAAAACTCATGCACCATACAACAGTGAATATATACTAACCAACACATTTATAACTGAATAACCTGGAAAATAAGCTTCGCTCTATTTTCACCCCTTGGAGTTCCGTAAAACCGAAAATCCAACTTCAAAACATATTGAATACACTAGATATTACAACATGTACCAGTTCAATTAAGTAATGTCAAAGGACAAATATCGAAGTTGCATTTAAAACGAGCCTACCCGATTTGTTTCGAATATGCAAGGCGTGTCTTATTCCATGGAGGTAGGTTGTTAACATTAATAATAAATTTTTATTATTATATAATTAAAATCATTATTTTCAAAAAGAAAAAAACTGTCAATTATGTACCAGTTTAAACGATGTTCAAGAATCATTCATACATTTTACTAGCGTAAAAGACGCACCTCTGTCCGTTCAAAATACATCTGAATATACAAAATTCAAATAACAAAGAAAACAAGGGTTCACTCGCCAAATCCTAAATAACTTTGAGAAACATCCAAAATTTATAATGTTCTGTCCATAAAAGGCCGGTTCAAAAACAAGATAATTCTCCAGGAGAAAAAAATATCAGTGTAAATCCCTTGACGATTCCTGCATTTCATCAGGTAACCCCCATATGTAGTGCATGATCAAATATAAATCATCAGTAAAAACTACTAAAAATCAAAAAGACATTGACTATATAAGCCTGTAGAACAGCTTATTAGAGAAAGTTTATAGTCCCTGTTGTTCCCCTCTTTTCATAATCATACCACTCATAATGAATGTTCGCAAAATCACCTTGCAAGCTTTTCTTAGATAAATAGTCAGCCACACCGTTTTTATCCCTATAAGTGTGATTAAAGTGTATATCAAAGAACATCTTAAGGAGAAAAGAAATCCTATCCATCTAGGACCTCAAATTACCAGGATTTAAGCTTGTACCCTTGTTAAGATATTCAATTAAAACTTTTGAATCACCATAAACCCACAACTGCTCAACTCCAAGTTGTGATGCAAACCAAAGAAAACCCCAGCATGCCAGAATTTCAACCCGCATATTGGTACCATTCCTTCCATGCCAGTAGATCTTATAGTGGCAACTAGGGAACATATTGAGCCAAACACCGCACCCACATCTTGAAAGTTGGGAAGCTCCCTCAAAAAATCTCGCCGAATAATGAATTTCCACAGGCCACGTTCTCCTTGACAAGTCCTCTAGTGGTTTCTACTTCTCTCTAAGTCCTTCCCACGAGGAAATGATAAAGCCCATTGTCTTCTCTAGGCTGCAAACAACTCCTTTGAAGATCCATTGGTTCCTAGCTCTCCAGACATGCCAATGAAACAATGTCGGAATGTCCCTAAGTGAAGAGACACGCAGTTGCCACCAAAGTATAAACTCTACCGTGTTAGCCATATAAGGAATAATGAGATTAAAAAACTTACCCAGTAACTCCATCACCTTCCAAGCATAAACACAATTATAGAAAAGATGTACATTGTTCTCCTCATTATTCATGGAGAGTCTACAATAACGAGGTCCAATCCATCCTTTTCTTTGTAAAATGTCCCACGTAAGATTTTTATTCATCTTAATCGTCCAGAGAAGGATCCTAATCTTCAACAGAGTATTGGTTCTCCAAATTCTTTTATAAATTCCTGCCTCTTCAGAAGAATAAGTGGTAAAGGTAAGGTGATCATAAATACCACTTACAATAGGTCTCCCTTTTGCTGCCCTCCCCTTCCATATAAGCCTGTCTCCATCGTTGTCCATTAGTAGCCCTTGGCTTCTTAAATTCTCATTGAAGTTATCCCATTCGGCCCTTAATTGCTCAGGAAGAGACAAATCATTAGTAGTCATCCATATCGGCCTCCCATTTGCAGTGTCCTTGATAATTTGTGTCATATAGAAGATCCCTCTTGAGTTAAGATAATTGATGATGTCCATGCTAAGGTTGTGGTGATTAGAGATCCCATTCAAACCCGCATGTCCAATAAGGATCTTCGAGCCACCACCGAAGTGTTAGTTTAGGAAAGTTGTAAAACTCAACTAACACTTAGTGAAATTGTTCCATATTGTTGATCCTCCCTTGGACTGATGCCAGCCAAGGACATATAATTCCTCCATTTTCTTATTATTCAGATATTTATACTTTAATATATCACTCGATATTCCACATGAGTTCCTCTCCAAATGGATTTCATAATCAAGGCTCGCCCAAAAATGTGTAGGTCTTTAAGACCCCATCCACCATTATCCATAGGTCTCATGATCAACTCCTATCTTGCCAAATGGATTTTTCTTTTATCCCTACCCCCACTACACCGAAAATTAAGTAAGTTGCTCCTTATGCCCTTTAAAAATTTTGATGAGATCACATATAAATGTACTGAATAAAATCATTACAAAACTTTCATATAAATTAGCAAAATACTAGCAATTGCACCATATGTTGCAAAGGAAACACTGTAAAGCAGTAACATAGGAAAGAGTAGTATAAAGGAAAAAAAAATGTGATATTTTATGTAATTTAAATGAATATTTAACTTATAACTATGAATTATTATTATTTTTTTAATATATAGGAAATTGTAGGTACATTTGGTATGTTTAGATTCTTAATTGTATAGGATTGGTTTAGAGAATTAGTGGTTTTGTTTTCATTTTAGTAAACATCCTGCAAAATTTAACATATTTTCCATGAATTGATTCATTTGATGGATACAACCAAACAGATTTCAGTGAAATACAACCAAACAGATTTATGACGGATACAACCAAACATATTTCCGTGAAATACAACCAAATAGATTTATGAACAGAAAGATGTATTTTCCGTGAATTGATTCATTTGACGGATACAACCAAATAGATTTATGAACAGAAAGAAGTATTTTCCATGAATTGATTCATTTGAAGACCATGTGTACAAGCAAACATATTTATGAAGAGAAAGACCATGTTCACTGCTCCAATTTCATGCACACAGTGCAGTTGTTTGGAGGAAGTAAAACAATTTTCCTTATTCTATTATTTTATTGCTCATAAACATTTGGTTTAAAAATTCTAAAACCCTAATCTAAGATAATTAAATAATTAATTTATTAAAAATTCAATTTAAACATCTAAATGGTGGGAAAATATTTTATCTTCTCACCCCATTTTCAAACTTTAATATATATATATATATATATATATATATATATAATTTAAGACCATGTAAGCTATGATATGAGTATTTTTAAAATTATGTTTTTGTAATTTTAAAAATTAAAAATTAAAAATATTATATAGATAAAATTTAAGATTTAGGAGATTAGTGGAAAATTTTTAAGGTTTAAAGGATTGGTAGATTAAAAGCATGTAGTTAGTAGGTTGAAGTTAGTGGAGTTAGGTATATGGGAGTTTGGGGTTATAGGTTTATTGGTTACTTATGAGTTAAGAGTTGGGGGTTATGGGCTAGTATGTTTGGGATTAAATAGATAGTGATTCGAGTGTTATTAAGTAAGTGATTAAAAGAGTAAGTGCTTTGTTGAGTCATGAGTTATTAGTTAGTGTCCTAAGTCTTAGTTAAATAGAGATAAGTTAATCATTAAGTAATTGGATTATGGGTTATTGGTTATTGATTTCAATATTTTTGTTCTACTAGGTTAATGGTTAGGGGTTAATGGTCAGTGGTTAAGGGTTAGGAGTTCATGAGTTTATAGGTTTGTTGGTTGGTGTTAGTGTTATCATGGTTAAGGGTGTGCTTGATTAGTGACTTAGGGGGTTAATTGATTAGTTAGTTAGAGGCTACTATAGTAATGATTATGTGTTTACTTCTTTGGTGAGTTAGGGGTTTCTCAATTAGTGAGTTAGAATGTCATTAAGTTAGTAGGTTAGGGGTTAGGGGTTATTAGGATGATTTTAAGGTTAGTGAGTTAATCAGTTACTCATTCAACTGCATGAGTTAGGAGGTATTGTGTTAATAAATTAGGGTTTAATGGTTAAGAATTAATGGGTGCATCCAAATTAAAACTTAAAAAAATTGGGGACTATTAATTAGGAGTTTAATGGTTAGGGGGTTAATACATCCAAATGCTTTCTCCCCATATATATATATATATATTTTTGAATTGTTTTTAAACATTTAAATTTTCAAAATTCAATGAAACAATTAATATAATTATGATATTAAATCTCTATCATAAATTTTTAAAATTTAAATAAAAATATTTAGAATATATATTTTCCCTATTTAAATTCAAATATCATTTATAACATGTTTTTTTATTATAAATTATCTAAAATTGATAAATTTACCAATTATGTTTTTGAATTATTTCTAAACATTTAAATTTTCAAAATTGATTGAAACCATTAATATTATTATGATATTAAATCTCAATCATAAATATATATATTATCGACACTAATGTAATTGTAATTTAAATGTAAATAATAAAAATGCACATATAATTATATGATTGAGTCATTTGTTAAATTTAAATGTATGATTAACATGATAGCATTTATTTTTTCGTGAACTTCGGGTGAACTTTTTACCTCCTATATTGATGTGTAAGAATGTCCGCATCCCATTAGAAGTAAACGATAATAGGCGTGAACTGGAAAAAGTAGTGAACACTAACAGGGCCCACCTCCCACATCGGATAAAATAAATATATATAGATTAAGAAACTAATGTAATTGTTATTTAATTATAAATATTTAAGTAAAAGTGCACATATATCTTTATGATTAAGCTATTTACAAAATTTAAATGTAAATTTTAATTTACATGACAGCATTCACTTTTTTTCGTGAACTTTTTACCTCGTATATTGATTTGTAAAATGTCCGCATCCGATTAAAATTAAATACTAAAAAATACCGTGTTTCTCATAAATAATCTTTGATTGTATGCGTCACAGGATTGGAAAAGGAAGATAAGCCAAGGTGATTTTGAATTCCAAAGAAAGCGAACCACTGTTTTCACGTTCAAGTTTTTGTAGATGCGGGAGGTTTGGAATGGAATGTGGTTTTGAATTTTAAAATGTCCGAATTATGAAATTTCACATATAAATTTTACACAGCCACGTGATGTTTGGGAAGTTTGGAAAAAAAAACAGAGAAGGTGGTTTTGAGTTTGGAAGAGGTGTTCGCCGTTGATGGAAAAAAATTCTATATATATATATTATTTTATCTTCTCACCTCATTTTCAAACTTTAATATATATATATATATATATATAAAAGTTAAGACCATGTAAGCTATTATATGAGTATTTTTAAAATTATGTTTTTGTAATTTTAAAAATTAAAAATTAAAAATATTATTTAGATAAAATTTAAGATTTAGGAGATTAGTGGAAAATTTTTAAAGTTTAAAAGATTGGTAGATTATGTTATATCTTGTTGACAAGTATGTTATATGATTAAGTTTTCATTTTTATATGTTAGTTAAATTGATGATTAGGGTTACTACATTTTACGATCTTGATGTTATATGTATCATGCTAATTTGGATTGGCCTATGCAGTTGGTTATGGTTATGAAAATCAGGTATGAGTCTGCCTATTTTGATATTATGTCATACTAATCTAGACTCATTGTGCATATGTGATTGTCATATATGAATGACATTTTTTATGAGTTTATAATGTGAGAATGTTATCTAGTTACTGTAATGCATATGATGACCTTATTTATGTTTGAGTTGACATTTTGAGGAGTTATATTGTTCTAATCTAGATTGTTTGTAAAGACACGATAGCCTCCACTGAGATACATTAAGGTATGAGCTTTCTTATGTCGTCTATTTGGTGCTTCATTGTTTGATTATGTCGTCTATTTGGTGTTTGAGTGTTTGGTGTCTATTATGGCATCTTGTTGATTTATCTAACATGGTATGTTTATAGTCTGTATGAATTTTTTATTAGTGCATGATATGGGTATGTATCCATAAGATTTCATGAATAAATGACCTTGTTTTAAGACGATTGTACTGACGTGATAGGTCTTGAGATAGTTGATGTGTACTTGAGTATAAGTAGGTTATAGTTGTATTATTATGTTGACTATTATTTGATTATGACATGGTTATTAGTATTGGTATATGATGATTTTACTTAATAGTTATGATGTCTCTATATTGGAACATGTGATTGACATGTGTGAACAATTGTAATGCAACATGCTTGGTCTTAGCATGACAAGGTAATATTTTGTGTGTTTATATAACTAACATGTGCATGATTTGACAATACATAGTAGGACTCGATTGCAACAAGGAAAAATAAAGGAATAAGGTAAGAATTTCTTTGGCAATGTTTGGGAACCACAATTCCAAATGAATGAGTGCTTTGCATGGAAACATAAGGCCTTCTTAACCCTAATATTTTCTGACATTATGTGGATATGTGTTATATTTATGAACATGTATTTGATAGGTATACAAGGTGGTTTCCAGTTATGGATGTATTTGTCAAGGGATTGGAGTCCCTTGAGATATTATATATGTATATGTTCATATATAAGGCAATGTGTCTGGCATAACAAGGTAAGGTAACTAGTATATTGTATGTTTATATTTTACATTGAAATTTATGTTTTTTTATGGCGGTATGATGTAGGGGATTGCATGGAAAAAGAGACTGTCATGAAATATTAAAGAAGGATGAGTTTGATCTTTCTCTTGGAAGCATTTGGAAACCATTTGTTCCGCTCTCTTCAGAATCATACCACTCATAATGAATGTTTGCAAAATCACCTTGTAAGCCTTTCTTAGTTAAACAATCAGCCACACCGTTTTTCTCCCTATAAGTGTGATTAAAGTGTATATCAAAGAACATCTTACGGAGCAAAGAAATCCTATCCATCTAGGACCTCAAATTACTAGGATTTAAGCTTATACCCTTGTTAAGATATTCAATTAAAACTTTTGAATCACCATAAACCCACAACTGCTCGACTCCAAGTTGTGATGCAAACCAAAGTAAACCCCAGCATGCCAGAATTTCAACCCGCATATTGGTACCATTCCTTCCATGCCAGTAGATCTTATAGTGGCAATTAGGCAACATCTTGAGCCAAACACCGCACCCACATCTTGAAAGTTGGGAAGCTCCGTAAAAAAATCCCCCCAGATAATGAATTTCCACAGGCCACGTTCTCCTTGACAGGTCCTCCAGTGGTTTCTACTTCTCTCTAAGTCCTTCCCACGAGGAAATGATAAAGCCCACTGTCTTCTCCAGGCTGCAAACAACTCCTTCGAAGATCCATTGGTTCCTAGCTCTCCAGACATGCCAATGAAACAATGTCGGAATGTCCCTGAGTGAAGAGACACGCAGTTGCCACCAAAGTATAAACTCTACCGTGTTAGCCATATAAGGAATAATGAGATTAAAAAACTTACCCAATAACTCCATCACCTTCCAAGCATAAACACAATTATAGAAAAGATGTACATTGTTCTCCTCATTATTCATGGAGAGTCTATAAAAACCAGGTCCAATCCATCCTTTTCTTTGTAAAATGTCCCATGTAATATTTTTATTCATCTTGATCGTCCATAGAAGGATCCTAATCTTCAGCGGAGTATTGGTTCTCCAAATTATTTTATAAATTCCTGCCTCTTCAGAAGAATAAGTGGTAAAGGTAAGGTGATCATAAATATCACTTACAATAGGTCTCCCTTTTGCTGCCCTCCCCTTCCATATAAACCTATCTCCATCGTTGTCCATTAGCGGCCCTTGGCTTCTTAAATTCTCATTGAATTTATCCCATTCGGCCCTTAATTGCTCAGGAAGAGACAAATCATCAGTAGTCATCCATATCGGCCTCCCGTTTGTAGTGTCCTTGATAATTTGTGTCATATAGAAGATCCCTCTTGAGTTAAGATAATTGATGATGTCCATGCTAAGGTTGTAGTGATTAGAGATTCCATTCAAACCCGCATGTCCAATAAAGATCTTCGAGCCACCACCGAAGTGTTAGTTCAGGAAAGTTGGAAAACTCAGCCAACACTTGGTGAAACTGTTCCATGTTTTGAGATAATGCCTCATTTATGATGTATACTAAAGATTAGGGATTGGTTAGGTTTGTTGGAGGATGTTGAGAGATTCTCTCAAATTCTCCCTCCAAGAGTGGAATTAGTTGGATCTCAGCAGCACTATAAAATTGTGATATATTCGTTTGATTATAATATATAGAAATTAATTATTTGTGTGTGAATCATGTTCAATGGATGCTCTCTCTAATTTCTAATATGGTATCAAAGCCTAGCTAGGCTTAATCCCTCACGGGAGTGCCTAGAAAGATGTGAGAGCAGTGTGAAGTTTTGTGTGTTGGTTATTTTATTGTTTGTGTGTCGATGGTTAGTACACCAGCAACTTGAGCGCTGCTCTGTTGGCATAATCATTTTATTGGGCGTTCGCTGCTCTGATTGGGTTTTGAATTGGTGCCTCCACGGCCCTACAGCACTGCTCTACACCATCAAAATCCAGCGGCAAAAGGATCCTGTCATAAACTCGGGTTTGTAGCAAAGAGCCTGGAGACGGCATCTATTGCAAACAGATAACGCCATCCACTTTATATTACTTCCAACGAATTTGACAATAGAGGGACAACATGTAGATGTGCAGATGCTTGTTACTGTCAGCTCAATTCGGTGTATTTTTGTATGTGTGTTGTTAACCCGATTATGAACTATTGGATAATTCGAAGGATTCTCTGCAGTATATGACAATCCGTGCAGGTAATATCAACCTCTTCGAGAAAAGGCAGGGCTTGTAGCAGCTCGTCTGTATTACCTCATTCCTCTCCCACTACTACCAGAGGATGAACTCATTGATTACAACAAGAATATGAATAGAGGAGCTTCTTCTTATCATAGCATTCCAAGGGGTAGTTCCAGTTTGTGGCCAAATTGTTCTGCATACAACAGCAGAGATTCAATAAAAGGAGGAGATGATGATTTGGTTAATATGATTAATAGAGGCGGCGTCAGGAACCCAAAAAAAAAATGGCTTCAGTTTGATTCTGCGGGAGGAAATGTCTAGATTATGTCCCAGAAATCGGCTTCTAGGGCTGCCGCTGGCAGAAACAGAGGGTCCCATCGTATCAGTAATAATTTCCAGTTGTGTGCAAGCTCAGCAGAGTGGACGCGTAAAGGAAGCAACTACGGATGTGCGTTGTATCTCACCTCGCTCATTGTTCATTCCTTACTTGATTACTTTCATTATCTCGAGCTGGCTTTATTGAGCGCTATAGTGTCAAAATGCACACGGTGAAACACTATTCAAGCACAGGGAAGTTGACAGGAAATGTGACAAGAAAATTGCCTACATCACCAAAGCGAGCAACAAATTTGATTGGAAACAACGGGGGAGCATTATTCATGGGAGAAGAACTGTGCTGGTGGAGTGTGTAGCTTGCTAATATGTAGAATTATGAATTTTTTGTTGTGAGATTTGTGTAGTGCAGAACCAATTATTGAACAAATTAGCATTATTTAAATTAGTCGTTCTCGACGTTCATCGGTGCCGAGCGAACAATTGGCTAATTTGATTGTGTGAATTTGTTATATGCTGATGGATCTTGTTGTGCTTTGGGCTTCAAGAGCATCAGTTACAGGTTATACAATGAGATCCTTGTGTGTAAATGTCACTTTGTAGGATTGATCGTTGATCATATTCTGTACCTAGAATATTTTCCTATAGACTGTTGAAATTTATTCTTCGGGGTTATTTCACAAATAGAAATATTTCCATAGGATAGTTCAGTGTCGAGACTCTTCTTCGGGGGTGTCAAGAATCTTTGATCTTACAAATTTAGCATTGCTGGTCAGAAACAAATATATTTTAAATGGGTTGAATGGTAGCTTGAAAATGGTGGATAAAAGAGCGTTGTCTATGAGATCTCAGAGTGGGTACAAATATTAATGAAGACCAGGGCAGACAAATGTTTGTATTAAATTAGTGTGTTCTCCATTTCTGTAATGTAGGCATTAAAGGGGGGTGTTTTGAGATAATGCCTCATTTATGATGTATACTAAATATTAGGGATTGGTTAGGTTTGTTGGAGGATGTTGAGAGATTCTCTCAACTTCTCCCTCCAAGAGTGGAATTAGTTGGATCTCAGCAGCACTATAAAATTGTGATAAGATATAGAAATTAATTATTTGTGTGTGAATCACCTCTCCAAATGGATTTCATAATCAAGGCTCACCCAAAAATGTGTAGGTCTTTAAGACCCCATCCACCATTATCAATAGGTCTCATGATCAACTCCCATCTTGCCAAATGGATTTTTCTTTTATCCCTACCCCCACTACATGGAAAATCAAGTAAGTTGCTCCTTATGCCCTTTAAAAATTTTGATGAGATCACATATAAATGTACCCAATAAAATCATTACAAAACTTTCATATAAATTAGCAAAATACTAGCAATTGCACCATATGTTGCAAAGGAAACGCTGTAAAGCAGTAACATAGGAAAGAGTAGTATAGAGGAAAAAAAATGTGATATTTTATGTAATTTAAATGAATATTTAACTTATAACTATGAATTATTATTTTTTTAAATATATAGGAAATTGTAGGTGCATTTGGTATGTTTAGATTCTGAATTGTATAGGATTGGTTTAGAGAATTAGAGGTTTTGTTTGCATTTTAGTAAACATCCTGCAAAATTGAACATATACAACTAAACAGATTTCCATGAAATACAACCAAAACATAAAGACGTATTTTCCGTCAATTAATTCATTTGACGGATACAACCAAACAGATTTCCGTGAAATACAACCAAATAGATTTATGAACAGAAAGACGTATTTTCGTGAATTGATTCATTTCACGGATGCAACCAAATAGATTTATGAACAGAAAAAGTATTTTCCATGAATTGATTCATTTGAAGACCATGTGTACAAGCAAACATATTTATGAAGAGAAAGACTATGTTCACTACTCCAATTTCATGCACACATTGCAGTTGTTTGGAGGAAGTAAAACAATTTTCCTTATTCTATTATTTTATTGCTCATAAACATTTGGTGAAAAAATTCTAAAACCCTAATCTAAGATAATTAAATAATTAATTTATTAAAAATTCAATTTAAACATCTAAATGGTGGGAAAATATTTTATCTTCTCACCCCATTTTCAAACTTTAATATATATATATATATATAAAAGTTAAGACCATGTAAGCTATTATACGAGTATTTTTAAAATTATGTTTTTGTAATTTTAAAAATTAAAAATTAAAAATATTATATAGATAAAATTTAAGATTTAGGAGATTAGTGGAAAATTTTTAAGGTTTAAAGGATTGGTAGCTTAAAAGCATGTAGTTAGTAGGTTGAAGTTGGTGGAGTTAGGTATATGGGAGTTTGGGGTTATAGGTTTATTGGTTACTTATGAGTTAAGAGTTGGGAGTTATGGGCTAGTATGTTTGGGATTAAATGGATAGTGATTAGAGTGTTATTAAGTAAGTGATTAAAAGAGTAAGTGCTTTGTTGAGTCATGAGTTATTGGTTAGTGTCCTAAGTCTTAGTTAAATAGAGATAAGTTAATCATTAAGTAATTGGATTATGGGTTATTGGTTATTGATTTCAATATTTTTGTTCTACTAGGTTAATGGTTAGGGGTTAATGGTTAGTGGTTAAGGGTTAGGAGTTCATGAGTTTATAGGTTTGTTGGTTGGTGTTAGTGTTATCATGGTTAAGGGTGTGCTTGGTTAGTGACTTAGGGGGTTAATTGATTAGTTAGTTAGAGGCTACTATAGTAATGATTATGTGTTTACTTCTTTGGTGAGTTAGGGTTTTCTCAATTAGTGAGTTAGAATGTCATTAAGTTAGTAGGTTAGGGGTTAGGGGTTATTAGGATGATTTCAAGGTTAGTGAGTTAATTGGTTACTCATTCAACTACATGAGTTAGGAGGTATTGTGTTAATAAATTAGGGTTTAATGGTTAAGGATTAATGGGTGCATCCAAATTAAAACTTAAAAAATTTGGGGACTATTAATTAGGGGTTTAATGGTTAGGGGGTTAATACATCCAAATGCTTTCTCCCCATATATATATATATATATATATATATATATATATATATATATATATATATATATATATATATGTTTTTGAATTGTTTCTAAACATTTAAATTTCCAAAATTCAATGAAACATTTAATATCATTATGATATTAAATCTCTATCATAAATTTTTTAAATTCAAATAAAAATATTTAGAATATATATTTTCCCTATTTAAATTCAAATATCATCTATAACATGTTTTTTAATTATAAATTATCTAAAATTGATAAATTTACCAATTATACTTTTGAATTATTTCTAAACATTTAAATTTTCAAAATTGATTGAAACCATTAATACTATTATGATATTAAATCTCAATCATAAATCTTTTATATATATATATATAACGATACTAATATAATTGTAATATAAATGTAAATAATAAAAATGCACATATACCTGTATGATTTAGTCATTTGTTAAATTTAAATGTATTGATTAACATGATAGCATTTATCTTTTCCTGAAATTACGGTGAACTTTTTACCTCCCATATTGATTTGTAAGAATGTCCGCATCCGATTAAAGTAAACGATAATAGGCGTGAACTGGAAAAAGTAGTGAACCCTAGCAGGGCCCACCTCCCACATCGGATAATATATATATATATTAAGAAACTAAATATAAATATTTAAGTGAAAGTGCACATATATCTTTATGATTAAACTATTTACAAAATTTAAATATAAATTTTAATACATGACAGCATTCACTTTTTCGTGAACTTTGGGTGAACTTTTTACCTCGTATATTGATTTGTAAAAATGTCCACATTCGATTAAAATTAAATACTAAAAAATACCGTGTTTCTCATAAATAATCTCTGATTGTATTTGTCACAGGATTGGAAAAGGAAGATAAGCCAAGGTGATTTTGAATTCCTAAGAAAGCGAACCACTGTTTTCACGTTCAAGTTCTTGCAGATGCGGGAGGTTTGGAATGGAATGTGGTTTTGAATTTTAAAAAGTCCGAATTATGAAATTTCACATATAAATTTTACACAGCCACGTGATGTTTGGGAAGTCTGGAAAAAAAAACAGAGAAGGTGGTTTTGAGTTTGGAAGAGGTGTTCGCCGTCGAGGGAAAAAAATTCTAACATGTATCTTATGATTTTAAATAAAAAGCAGCTTGGACAGGAAGATTATTCACAGATGAAATAGAAATGAAATTCTTCTTGAAAAATATATAAATAATTAATGAATTAATAAGACTAAAACTAAACCACAACTTAGTTAATGATTAAATATTTCAATTACATCTGTCTCACATTCGGAAGACGAATGGAAATTGTGTTTATCCAGTTTGCGTTTTCTTTAAAGATCAAACTACATGGAATTCGGGAATGATTCTCTTTCTCGTTCTCAGGTGTTAAATTGAACGATGAACATAAAACAAAAACGACATACAAAACACAGGCATACAAGTGAACGATGAACCCACACACAGACCGCTGAACGAACGCAGCGTAACAGAAATTATTGAGATGCAGCGTAATTTATGGCCTCCTGCAGTGCAGCGCCGCTCCCACCACACAAGTCGTCCCATCGTCCAGCAAGTTTGTCCGCTGGCTGCGACCATATAACTGAGCCAGGATACCCATGGGTTTCTTCATAACTTTGGCGGTTGCTAAGCCTTTCCCGTCTGTACGAGCTCCGCTCCCACCACACAACCACACAAATCGTCTCATCGTCCAGCAATTTTGTCTGCCAAGTTTGTCCGCAGCTGTAATCATATAATTGAGCCAGATGAAATAGATTATTTTTAAAAAGGTTTGTTTTTATAACTTATTTAGTAAATGGGACAGTTTGGGAAAGTTGTTTTTAAATAAAAACACTTTACAAATTAATTGAACAAAATAATAAAAGTGACAGTTTGGAAAAATTGTTTTCAAATAAAAACACTTTACAGCATAATCAATCATATTATAACATAGTTAATTAAAATATTATAATTCTAAGATTATTGACCATAATTACAAAAGTATTGATAATAATTATTATATAATATTATTTATTGAAATATATATATATATATATATATATATATATATATATATATATAATTTAAAACATTACAAATTATCAAAATAAATCAATTATAACTTAACAATCATGAGATCATTAATCGTAATTATTAGATCATATCTCATATTCATATATTATTAAGAAAACTCATGTATATAACATTAAAATATTAAAAAAAAAAAAAATCAAAATTAAAACATAAAAATCTAATGAAAATTCTACTATCTTAATTTAAGTTAACGTTAATAGGTTTCTATTATTAAATAAATCATTCAAGTTAACATTAATAAATTTCAATTATTAAATATAAAAAAGATTTAAAAACTTTAGTAAAATATAACAATTATAAAATAGTTAATTAAAATATAATGATCATAACATTATTAATCATAATTATAAAACAAAAATAATAAAAATATATAATTATAAGATATTTTAATAAAAAGAAAATTGATGATTTATTTTATACCTATCATAAACTAGATATATAACATTTAAAAAGAATAACATTTAATTATTAATGCATAATATATTTAACACAAGGAATATGAAAACTGCTAAATTGAAAAACAAATCAAAATGACAATGTAATTATATCTAAAAAATTTCCTTCTATAGTAACATTTTCTTTGTTGATCATGAGCCTCAAACTCACACCGTCGGCGTTGTTTACCTTCGACATCCTTGGACGAAATATTAGGTATGTTAGCGACCACCAGACAAACAACGAGGAACAGACAATTAATTTATGGGGAACGATGGACACATAGATAAGGTTGCGAAAAGATACCCTACATTAATTTGCGATTTTTCCATGATTCGATTAATTAATGTTTTACAGAACCTTGATCGCAACAATCTCATATAGCATCAGTACTTTGTACTTTTAAGAAATGGAAAAGCCAGTTTGGCAGGATCAGATTTCACAGATTTAAGATTGGGGAAAGCAAACGTCATCAATATTTAGTTTCCATTTTGTAAATTGATAAAAGGATGATCTTCCAAGTCCTTCACAAAAGATCCATGAGGCTGCTATGCCACTTTTGGAAATTGAATGGAAATAAGTAAAATCAAATCTTCAATTTATTAATACAAGTTTGATTATCAGAATATTTGAAAATTTGTAATGAATATATACTAATTTCTTTATGCAAGCTTGAATTTCAAAATATTTTAAAATTTGTAATAAATATATATTCATTTATTTTAACGCCATATCGTTAAAAGTAATTTTAATGCAGAACCAGTGGGCAAAGATCCACAAAATCCTCTCCTGCGTCGAGCATATAAGAGTTTTTCCATTACCTTGTTCATCACGACCCTCCGATTTACTTCATCCGCCAAGTTTAAAAGAGGCACGATGTTATACAGAAAACAACATGACAATTATAACCACCAATAACCATATCATAAGTGAGATTACATTTTTGTCTTTGTAAACTTAATAATTCTGACACAATTATCAGTTTTATTATATATTCTTAAATTTTTTGTATGCTAACCTAATAATTATATTAGGTAAATGTAATTTAATGTTCTAAGTTTTTAACACATTAAATTATAAATATTTAAACCTAGCCAAAAAGAGCCAACCTGTCACTCATTAAAACACTGCTAACTAACACTTATATGAAAAGGGTGATAGATAGCCACATTGATTTGCAAGTTTTTCCGTGATGCAGAAGTGGAAAAGTCACTTTTTGTAAGATTATATGATAATATATCAGATTTAGCTGTAATCCAGATTCGTCAATGCAAACTTGTAATTTTTCTAGCGAGCAAGATTTGTTTTTCGATTTCGTAAATGGGTTAATGATGTTATGTTAATTCTTGGTAATTCTACGGCTAACCCTATCCAAGAGGCTAAAGGCTCGTTAAGAATTTTCACACTCAATGGTATCCATGTATCGTTGATCAACAATAAAAGTACCCATGGAACAACTTGCTATTAGGGATGGAATTTGACCGTTTAAAATTTTTTAACGTCTATATATCCCAATGTTTTGGAAAATGTGTAAAAGATAAATTTGACTGTTTATTTTTCCCGAAAATGTTATTAATAACTACATATCAATCAAATTTTACTTAACTCTAACTTATTGTGACACTTACACCACTCCTTGATTACAACTACAAATTTTTTTTTAACTAAGATGCTTATTTTTCTAAGTTTGAATTACACTTGACGTCAATCAGATTTTCATTTCCTTTTATTCTCTTCTAAATATTCTATCCTCTAAATTGCTTTAGCATTTTATTTTTATTGTATGTTTCAAATTTCAAATTCTTGATTTCATCTTGCAACTCTTCCATTTTTCATGGTTGTCTAAGCATGTACTGGAATTTAACAAAAAAAGTCTTAAACATGGGCTTCTATCACATGCCATTTTTTTGTTGTGTGCTTTTCATCATCAGTGTTTTGCGGCAACATAAGTATATTTATCTCTTTAGGACTCCTCTTCATGAAACTATCATCAATGTTTCCATCATGCATGCTATCTTCAACATTCATGTCTCCGGCTTCTATGTCGACTTTATCAAGGCATGGTTTTGCAAGCCATGTCTCAAGGAACATTAAATCTTTCTCATAATCGTCTTGTTTACCTACACACCGGAAATCAATGTTAGGATTAAAAATATTTGCAAAGCAATATTGGTTCCATTATTTCTGCTCTCCAATGAGAGCTTTCTCTCATTGTGCTTCCTTCAATCCCTTTGTTTCTTCATCTGCTTCAAAGAGGTTTTCTTCCACTTGGTTTGAAAATTTGAGTGAGTTTCTCTCACCAAATATCATCATGTCAATATCATGTTTTTGTTGCATCAAATGCAACCATTCATAATTATTTAACAAGTCTTCATCAAACTTATCATCAAAGAATTGAATTTTTGGATTCACCATAACATCGGTTGCTTCAATCAAAGATTCATTCTCATTAGCAAGCACTGTTGTTAGATTCACCAAATTTTCATTGACTTGTGGTTGTGCACAGTGGGATTCAGGAGAATTTGTGTGCTCTATCTCTACAGATTCTAAAATTCTTCACAGACATCATCCACTTGTGGCTGAGCATAGTGAGATTCACAAAACTCTTCATTTTCAACTTGAATACTCCACCTTTCACCAAACGTCCTATCAAGGGTATCCCAAGCCTCTTTATTTTTCTTTGCATTTGCAATTAAGGGAAGAATGTTGTTATCTATGCATTTATTTATGCATTTGAATATGAAGGCATTCTTTTGCCTTTTCACATCCAAATATTTCAAAAAAGCTTCATACATCTCTAGTTGTTGCTTCAACTTTCTTAGCCTCTTGGTTTTTTCCATTTGTTTAGCGTTGATAGTGTAACAACCCTAGTGAAAATTAATAAAGGTAATAAATGGTGAAAATTAATAAAGGTAATAAAAGGTGAAAATTCCATGTAATAAAAGTTAATAAAGGTAAAATAACAACCATGGTTGATGGGACACTTATTCCAAGCTCAATTTTGGGAAATACATCTAGGGTGTCCATTGGTTTATTATGGCTAAGAAAATTTACAGAGGTAATGGAAAAGGCTTTGAAAATGAAAATTGGGTTTTTTAGCACATTTATTTTTGAAAATATAAGGAAATAGGAGAAAAGGGAAGTGAAAGGTCACAGGTTGCATGTGAGGAGGAAAATGACGGAAAATAATAGAAAATGAAGAAAATAGAGGCCTCATTAATAAAAAGGCTTCTAAGGATTAGTTGGAAAGCTTTTGTTCAACCTTTTTTTAGTTCAGTTTTGGAGCTCTCTCATTATTTTCTCTCTCTCACTCACTCTTAGAAACTTAGAGTTTTATTGGAGCACTTGGGGATTCGATCAAGAAAGGAAAATAAGACAATAGGAAGGACGAAACAAGAAAGCAAGAGCAGGATCAAGCAGCTACGACAAGATTCTTTCCAAGTATCGATTTGCGTATGCGATTTTCTTACTAGATTTGGCATGCATGGTATTGAATGTGATTCTTAGATGTCATGGCATGGGTTTTTCCATGTGTGACAGTGTTTTTAGCCTAGCCTTGTCATTTCCGGATAGCCATGGTGTGATAGGGTTCTCATGTTTTGGTTGAGTTGGATTTTGAGATGGATTTGAAGTTGAGTGAGGTGGATCTCCAAAAGGAAGAACACATGGCCTAGTGATCCATGAACTAGATTGTGGATTGCGGCAAAGAGAGTGGCTTAGTGACCCCTAAACCTGACTGTGGGTTACAGTCAAGCCAGATATTATGTGCCTTGGTGGGTCTAGGAATCCTCGACCGATTATTGGCGGGATATACGTTAAATCCTAGAGGTGGTTTCCCTTGAATAGACCTACGAATCCTTGCCCGTGAATGACTGGATGTACGATAAAGCCTAGAGGGTCGAGTCTTGGTTTAGGGCCTAGTGATCTAGTGTGGATTGTGGTAAAAATTGAGAGACTAGGAGGCAGGAAAATTCCTCACGGTGTAGGTGGAGAATTACATTGGAATTCATGCTTGATTTGTAGCTTACTGATCTGTAATGGATTGCAGTAAAGCCTGATTTATATTGATGAGGTTGAGATGGTTCAATCATGGGATGTCATCATTGGTTTTTTTTTTTTTTTGAGCCCCACATTCCTGCTCGGAATATGGCACGGGGGTGATTGGGTAAAGAGAGATTTGGCTCAGCCAATCTATTTCCAGTTGGAACTTGGTAGTCCCATCTCGAGTTGGATTTTGCATTCATTAATAAGAGGTTATTTCTTTGACATCTTATGTTTAAATGTATTGGTTTATATGTGGAATCTATGGATGATGTATCCTTAATATTTGTGTTGTTATTATGTCGGTTATAAGCACGTATTATGATAGTGATGATGTATTTCTCTCCTCATGTTTTGATTCGTAAATGAATGAATACTATATCTATGACCTAATAGATGATAATGCAACTAATAATGTAAAGTAACATTGCTTCTTAGTGATTTTCAGATAAGTATGAGACCCCTATGCTCATATTTGTTGTTTAAGCCTCTGGATTACATATTTGTGACATGTTTAACGAAATTATTGTCATGGATAGTACGGGTCCACTCTAGACCTAGTCAATGTTTTTACAAGCGTATCATTTTTCTATTGTTAGATCTAACACTTTTATGATCCATAATGTAGATGAATGTCTTTCGGATTAATCATATCATTAGGATTTGGTCGGCGTTTCGAACCATCTAATGTGGTTCATCGTGAAGACAAGTTGAAGAAGCTAATCAATCTTATTGGATAAATAGTTTGGATGCATCATTGCCTTTTTCCTTCTTTAATATTATTATACATTTAATATTTTATATAGTTATTATATATTATCTTATGGATTATAATAATAAAATAAAATAAATAAAATAAAAATTTCAACCCTTTTTATTTAAAAATTAATTATTAAATTCTTTTGGCCTTTTCTTTACTATTTAACTCAATATAATCCTATTATAATAATAATAATAATTTAGGAATCATTTTATTAAATATTTATTAATAAATACTTTGATATTATTATTTAATAATATTTCTTAATAGTTAAAAAAATTTAAATATTTTTTCCTAATAACTAATTAACTAATTTAATAATGGCTAGTTCTCAAAGGCTATTTCCGGGCAATGATGCATCCACACTATTTATTCAATAATATCGATTAGCTTCTTCGCCTAGTCCTGAGGATGACCCACATTAGATGGTTCAAAACTTCGACCAAATACTAATGATGTGGTTAACCCGAAATACATTCATCTACATTTTCTATTGTTATAATTCATTTATGAACCTATCATTGAATTTTGGGCAATGACATGAGCTATGAGCCTCAAAAAGTGGCTCAAATATTAGGGACGTTGGCATAGGTCTGAGGAAACGATTCCCTGGACACATGCATACTGATGTTGTGGGAGCATTTAGAGCCTCCCATACGCATCCTTTTCCATATCAAGGGAGTGTTTGAGGGTTTAATGTTCCATAAACCTAGTGGGACCCACGGTCTAGTTACTTGAGTGTTTGGCATGGCTCTTGGGAATTTTGTTGCACATGTGGAAGGTATATTTGATGTGTTTTCGTCGATTCCACTTCCGTAAGCTGACCTATGATGTTGAATCCCATTATATCTTCCTATCATCACATCTTTACCTTGATTGGTCATTTACTTGGGTAGATGTGGTAGGAGGGTGTTATAGAGTGGTATCATAACATGGTTCAAAAATTAGACTGGATAAGAAGAATGTGTTTGTCATGCATACATGTGAGTTGCAAATGTGTTATATATGTTTTGGACATTGTTCTTATTCTTTATGCATGGTGGTGGTCATTTTTTTAGTCGTGTCACCATGAGGAAATTGATGGTGTTGTTGGATGTGATCCTCATGAGTGCATGTTGGTTATGAATTTTTTATGCATGTGAGTGTTTATATGTTTTTATGCATGGATTTTCATGGTTAATATTGTTTTGCATGAGGTCATTGTAGGCATTTTAGGTCATCATGATGATTTTGATATGTTATGATGCTGATTTGTTGGTTAAAATAGAGCAGGAGATGCATATCATCAAGGTGAAGTTGCAACACTAGGCTTTGGGGTAAGATTAGATTGTCATACAAGTATTGTATGATTGGCATGCAGGTATGTTAGTGAATGGATTGTTATATGCATTATGTTTACATACATGTTTGTCATTCTATTTTCTGTGGTTACATGCATGGTACATGCTAGTGAATTAGTGTGGTCATATGCATGTGTCAAATAGTCATGAATGATAGTAACTTGTTGTTATATGCATTGTTGTTGTTATTATTTGTTGTTTAACATGATGAATATGCTATATCTTGTTGATAAGTATGTTACATGTCAACTTGTGGATTGTTACAAGATAGTTCACTTGAGCATTATGTTATATGTTGTTGACAAGTCTGTTATATGATTAAGTTTTCATTTTTATATGTTAGTTAACTTGATGATTAGGGTTACTACATGTAAGATCTTGATGTTACATGTATCATGCTAATTTGGATTGGCCTATGCAGTTGGTTATGGTTATGACAATCATGTATGAGTCTGCCTATTTTGATATTATGTCATACTAATCTAGACTCATTGTGCATATGTGATTGTTATGTATGAATGACATTTTTTATGAGTTTATAATGTGAGCATGTTAGCTAGTTACTGATATGGATATGATGACCTTATTTATGTTTGAGTTGACATTTTGAGGAGTTATATTGTTCTAATCTAGATTGTTTGTAAGGACACGATAGCCTCCACTGAGATACATTAAGGTATGAGCTTGATTATGTCGTCTACTCGGTGCTTGATTGTTTGATTATGTCGTCTATTCGGTGTTTGAGTGTTTGGTGTCTATTATGGCATCTTGCTGATTTATCTAACATGGTATGTTTATAGTGTGTATGAATGTTTGATTAGTGCATGATATGGGTATGTATCTATAAGATTGCATGAAGAAATGACATTGTTTTAAGACGGTTGTACAGACGTGATATGTGTTGAGATAGTTGATGTGTACTTGAGTATAAGCAGGTGATAGTTGTAGTATTATTATGTTGACTGTTATTTGATTATGACATGGTTATTAGTATTGGCATATGGTGATTTTACTTAATAGTTATGATGTCTCTATATTGGAACATGTGATTGACGTGTGTGAACAATTGTAAGGCAACATGTTTGGTCTTAGCATGACAAGGTAATAGTTTGTGTGTTTATATAACTAACACGTGCGTGATTTGACAATACATAGTAGGAATCGATTGCAGCAAGGAAAAATAAAGGAATAGGGTAAGAATTTCTTTGGCAATGTTTGGGAACCACAATTCGAAATGAATGAGCTCTTTGCATTGAAACATAAGGTCTTCTTAACCCTAATATTTGATGACATTATGTGGATATGTGCTATATTTATGAACATGTATTTGATAGGTATAAAAGTTGGTTTCTAGTTATGGAAGTATTTGTCAAGGGATTGGAGTCCCTTGAGATATTATATATGTATATGTTCATATATAAGGCAATGTGTCTGGCATAACAAGGTAAGGTAACTGGTATATTGTATGTTTATATTGTACATTTAAATTTATGTTTTTTATGGCGGTATGATGTAGGGGATTGCATGGAAAAAGAGACTATCATGAAATATTGAAGAAGGATGAGGTTGATCTTTCCCTTGGAAGCATTTGGAACCCATGGGGATTGAGTCATGGTGTTTATTTCTAGTGGTGTGCTTTTGGTCTTTTTTGGTTTGCTGCGCTTGAGTTGTAGCTTTGTTTATGTCTAGTGTATGGCCATTTCACTTTGTTTGTGGTGTCATATTATTATTGTTTTTCATGGTTGTATTCTTGTTTGTTTCTTTTTCTTGCTTTTTGTTTGAGAGTCTTGGGAATTGGTTCGGAAAGAGGAAAGTTAATGGAGCTTAGGGAGAGCTACATGGTACCTAGCAGGTAATGTAAGACCCGGAGGAATTTTGGTGCATGAATAAAGGGAAGAGAAAGGTAATAATATCACAGTCGTTTAGACTAGCTGGGTCCATTGCGGTAAATGGATGGTTGCAGTACGTACATGAGAAAAGTAATTGGAACGGTAAAGTAAATGGATTTGAGGATTTAGATGCCTTGGTTAAGTTGGAAATTGTGGTTCTCAATGTTTCACATGTTTTCACAAATAAAGGGAGTTCTCTTAACCTTGACCTTATGCTATCTGGTAATTATGTTGTGATCATGATTATGTTGATGTTTATATATGTATACATGTATGTATGTATTTATGTCATGTCTGAGAGGGATTTCATGGATCATGGTTCTTTAATGCTAATGTTTATATGTATATATGTATATATGTATGTTGTTGTCCGACAGGATCATTCTTGTAGAGGAATGATTACTTATGTAGGTGAATTGCATGAAGAGGTTCTTGGTATTATGAGGAATCAAGTGGGAAGATTAACCCTGAAATATCTACGAGTTCATAATCATGTGGATATGAATTGATATTATATTCTTGTACTATTCCTATGTTTATGTTATGGATAAGTAATGCTGAGGGGTCCATCGGCAAAGTGAAAGTAGTGTGTTCTGCAGCCTTCTAAGATAAGTATGGATAGTGGAAAGCCACTAGAAGAAAGGTTGATTGTGGGGCCATTGTGTGGTCAATGGACATGCAGTACTAATGTTGTGTATATGTTGCGCATGTTGTATATTCAATGATTGTACCTATGGTGATGTTTCCATGTAACATATGTAGTATGTGTATATGATGTTGTATGTTTGTTGTATATATGGTGTTGTGTGTATATTGGATATGCATTCATAAGTATAGATGGTGTTATATACATGATGGATATGCGATGTTTTGTACATACCATACTGTGCGCATGTTGGATATGTAGTGTTGTTTGCATATGGCATTGTGTGGATGTTGAATATGAGGTATTGTGTACGTATGGTGTTATGTGCATGTTGCATATGCGTCGTTTTGTACATATGGCGTGGTGTGCATGTTGTACATATGGTGCTATGTACATGTGGTGATGTGTGTATTATTTTACATGTGGTGTTCTATGCATGTCATGACGTGTACATGTTGTGCATGGGGTGTTGTGTCCGGATGGTGTTGTGTATATGTCATGCATGTGGTGTTCTATACAGATCGTGTAGGTGGTGATATGTACATGTGGTGTTGTGTACATGTTCTGAAAGTGGTGTGATGTACATGTGGACTTTTTGTGGTCATTAGAATTGTCAGATGGAATCAGATGCACATTAGGAGTGTTCCCTACAACAATCAGCATGTAATTGTTCTCTGAGAGGACAAGTGGCGTAGGATTATAACGCTGGACATTGGATGCAATTTTGAATTTGGCAATGGATTATGTACTTTCTGGGAAGGAAATGAATCCTGGTACTACTTTGAGTGTGTTCATTAGTTTATTATGGCTAAGGAAATTAGAAAAGGATATGGAAAAGGCTTTGAAAAGGAAAAATGACATTTTTGGCATATTTATTTATGAAAATAGGAGAAAATGCGGGTGAAGGTAACAGGTTGCATGTGAGGAGGAAAATGAAGGAAAATGAAGAAAATAGAGGCCTCATTAATAAAAAGGTTTCTAAGGATCTGTTGGAAAGATTTTCTTCAAAATTTTGTCAGTTAAATTTTGGAGCTCTCTCATTATTATCTCTCTCTCACACACTCTTGGAAACTTAGAGTTTTCCTGGATCACTTAGGCATTAGATCAAGAAAGGAAAAGAAGGTAAGAGGAAGGAAGGAGAAACCAAGGAAGAGCAGGATCAAACAACGACGACAATTTTATTTGCAGGTATCGATTTGCATGTGTGATTTCCTTGCTATATTTGGCATGCATGGTATTGGATGTGGTTCTTTTTTATCATGGCATGGGTTTTGCAAGGTGTGATAATGTTTTCAGCCTAGCCTTTCTATTTCTAGATAGCCATGGTGTGATGGGGTTCTCATGTTTTGGTTGAGTTGGACTTCCAGATGTATTCGAAGCTAAGTGAGGTGGATCTTCAAAAGGAAGAACACATGGGCTAGTGATATATGAAACAAATTGTGGATTCCAGTAAATCCACTAGCCTAATGACCCCTGAATTAGACTGTGTGTTGTGGTAAATCTTGGTATTTTCTGCCTATGTTGGCTTAGGAGTCATCGGTCGGTTGATGACAGGATATACGTTAAATCCTAGAGGTGGTTGCCCTTGATTAGGCCTAGGAATCCATTCCTATGAATGATGGGATATACGATAAAGCCTAAAGGGTGGAGTCCTCGTCTAGGGCATAGTGATCCAGTGTGGATTGCAGTAAAACTCAAGAGAACATGAGACAAGAAAATTCCTCACGATGTAGGTTGAGAAATTTGGTAGGAATTCATGTTGGTTTTATGGCCTAGTGATTCAGGATGGATTGCGGTAAATCCTAGTTTATATAGATGAGGATGAGATGGTTTAGCCTTGGGATGCCCTGGATGGTTTTTTTTTTTGTTTGAGTAACAAATTCATGCTTGTAATATTGCACGGGGGTGATTGGATGAATAAATATTTGGCTTAGCCAATCTATGGTCGGGTGGAACATGGTAGTCCCACCCCGGGTTGTATTTTGCATTCATTAATAAGAGGTGATTTCCTTGCCATTTTATTTGTAAATGTATTGGTTTTTATTTGGATTCTACGACTTTTTTATCCTTCATATTTCTCTTGTTATTATGTTCGTTATAAGAATTTATTATGAGAGTGATGATGTATGGTTCTCCTCATTTTTTATTTGCACATGAATGAACAATATATGTATGACCTAATAGATGATAATGCAACTAATAATGTAAGGAAATAATTCTTCTTAGTGATTCCCATATAGGTATGAGACCCATATGCTCATATATGTTGTTTAAGCTTATCTATTACATATTTGTGACATGTCTGACAAAAATTTTGTCATTGCTAGTAGGGGTCCGGTCTAGACCTAGTCAATGTTTTTGCAAATGTATCATTGTTCCCCTATTATAATTAATTTATGAACCTCTCATTGAATTCTGGATAGTGACCTCGGCTTTGGGCCTAAAAAATTGGCTCAAACCCCAGGCACGTTGGTACAAGTCTGAGGAAAAAATTCCCTAGACGCATGCATATTTTTTCCATACCTCATTGGTGTCATCTCCACGTCCACTTCAAAATATTTTGATAGATTTAGGATATCCCCTTATTGCTCATAGTCCTCAGTTGGCTGCCCCATTTCCTCCTCTATGTTATCTTCTTTGTTCTCTATATGTTCTTCTTCCCTCCCTTGCTCGTCAGGGTTTCCCTCAGCTAGAATTTCAAAGATGTTTGTCTTAGTTCTTCTTCCCTAGTTATTTTGTTGTTGTCTTCTATTAGGTCTTCCCACGGTCTTCCCCTTATCTTAGGTTTGATAAAGCATTATGCATCTCTTTGATCTATATCTTTGGTTATTTCTTCCACTTTTCTTAGTGGCCATTCCCTTATCACGTGCCCATGTTCGTAGAATCTCTCACATTTGAATGCGATTTTTCCATTGTCCACTAGTTGCAGCCAAATTTATCCCTGAATTGTAGCTTTTTTTCTTCCAACAGGGTTGTAAAGACATCAATTTATACGTAGATGTTGGCATATGCTATGTATCTTCCTTGCAGTTTCGCTTTTGAAATTTTAGTGAATTTACCCAAGGAGTCCCCTATCACCTCAAAGTTTGTAGGAAGCCAATAATTCAAGGGAAGGGAATATAGCTTGACCCAGGCATGGACACGTGAAGGTTTCCTTTTCTTGGGTGAATGTTTTCAACCATAGACGCATATACAGCCTATTTGATGCAAATAAATATGGGCCACCATCAAAGATCTAGTCTTTGTCATCCAGAAATTAGCAAATACCACCATGAAGAAACCTTTTGACCCTAAGTGCAGTTCTATTTCCCCCCTTGGTTTACAATGATGCTTGATCCAATTACACAACACTTTTTTTGTTGGTCTAAGTGCCATGAATTTACATGTCACCCCATATGTCCTCATGCATTCTTTAAAGGCTTGTATTTCAGGATCAATGATTAAAGTCATTGGGATCGTCGTTGTTTTTGGCTTACATGGTCATGTGGTTCCTATTAATTTTTTTTGTTGCTTTGGGTCAATTGCATTTCTTGTTGGCCTCCTTTCTTCATTACTTTTATGACCTTTTCTGCTTGCCTCTACTGGCCCCTGGTTTTTTTCTGACATACCATTTGCATGCCATTGTGCTCCAAAACCCAATCAGATCAATTTACTTCTATACGTAACCACATTTTTGTAGGAGATAACCCCACTCACTCCTCCTCTAATGTTCATTCAATACAAACCCTAGTTTCTATTGTGTATTTCGCGAGAAACACACTCTCCTCCACCTTCCAAAAAAATTCTATTGTAGATCTTTATTGTATCTTATGGAATTTTAAAAATATATATAATATTTATAATGCTAAAATCTATCTTTTTTTTCGATACTTATCAACATTATTATTGATATATTTAATTATTTTAAAATATGATATTTTAAATTAAAATATAATATCACATCACATTGTACGGAAAATGTTCATTTATAAAAAATCTATCTCTACTCAAAACGTGGTTAATATGAAAACGGGTGGGAAAATTCCATAGTTGATGTGATGTCACTTACAACTTTACACTAAACCAAACCTTCTATGATTTCAAGTTTTGCGATTGCACATCCATTTAGCATAATGATTATAATAGGATCCATTTCATGGTAGAATAACTCAGTTACTTTCAATCAAATTCATTCCTAAATTGAAAAAATAATCTAAATATCGTACAAATTATCTGTTTTGCAGGTTCAAATTTAAAAATATTTATGGGAAATATGTGATGGTATTCATGTTTCACGGGTTACAAAGCATTTTCCAATAACATCTCCAAAATTGCACTCAATAATATTAAAAATTACAGTCAATATAAGAATTTATAAAAATAAATAAATAAATATATAAATATATATATATATATATATATATATATATATATATATATATATATATATGGTTTTAAAGTTATACTCTGTTAAATTGTAAAATATTTTATATGTTTGACTAAATTAATATGCAGTAAACTCAATACCTATTGTGTAAAACCTTAAACACCTTAAGCACTTTAGCATGAAAGAAAATCCATCAAATTGATATTATAAAGGATAAAATTCTCTTAAAATGTATGAGCAAAAACATTAAACAATTTTAAAAATTGCAAAAAAATTATAATTAAAGAAATAAGAAATTTTATTTCTAATTTTATCACATAATCAAACATAAAAATAGATCTTAAATCTGGACATTGGTGGTATGTTTTTGTATTTTTTAAGGTGTCATATATTTTTATTTTGTATCAAAACTTATATTAGATAAGGTCATACATTATGTCCCCATTTGCATAAAACTTATTCTTATTAGGCATCTAAATATTCAAGTGAAATAATATATATTTGTGTTGTTAAATAATAATTTAAACATATGCAATGAATAACCATCAAGTAATTTCCTTGGGGCTGATTATATACTTTCAATAAACAAAATAGACTTATTTAGCATGTAAAACACTTTTTTTTGGTTGAAACCTTGACAATTGTAGTTTGTTAAAGGAAATTACTTGATGGATATTAATCTCATTATATTTTAGATGTCATCACATTTTGATTTTTTTGTTTTCTTAAGTGTTATAAGCAATTCAGTTTTACTTTAGTTAAGTCGAATTTCGCTCCATTCATTTCATTTATTATTGATGATTTCTATGTAATATATTTAACCATTTTAAATATTAAGAAGTGAAATCTATGCTCCATTATTTCTCATGGTATCAGATCCTGGTCTACGTAATACTCCTTGAGAGAAGCAAAGATCAAGAATCGAGTGAGGCCAAGAATCTAGGACAAGACGGATCGTCTCCCTCAGCTCAAAGAACGATGTAATTTTTTTTTTAATTTACGACAGCTCAATGCACCACCATAGAAATACGAAGTGCGTTGAACTTAAACAACATGCAGCCTTCCTCTATCTACAAGAGCGTTGATAGAATACAAGCCGAAGCACGAGGTTCGTTTCTTTCCTTTGTCGATAACAACGCTGACAGCATACAAGCCGAAGAAAAAGGTTTGTTTCAAGGTTTGAGGTGCGCGAGCAAAAGGTTTATGTGGAAAGACGTATCCACAAAGTCAAAGCTGGGTACACTCGCGGGATAATAAAGTAGACACATCCTCCCTCCAAGTCAGCTATCAAACAAAAATTTGGAGCACGAAGTACGAAGTTTCAAGTGAAAGTTGGTTACTTCGATTAATTTTACAAAGTTTGTTTTTTATTATGAAACGAAAAGCCCTAAAGAATATATTTGAAGATTATAAGGACACTTTTAAAACTAGATCATATTTTTCATGACTCGAAAAAGTTTAAAGGGAACTTTTAAGGAGGAGTCTTTGTGTCTACGAATCGGGAGCTGATGTGACAGCTCTCGATCGTCGGCCTCCGGCGATGTGAAAAACGACTACGAAATCAAATAAGCTACGGAGAGCCGCCACGGTAATGGGCCGTTAGCGGAGGACCCCACCCGCTCCGCCCCTCCTCCCCCAAGCGCTTCCCTTCCGCCACCCGCCGCTCCTCCCCCACCCGCCACCCCACGTCCGCCGGCCACCAACCACAATTAAATGCGGGTTTTCATTTTTGAATTTCAAGTTCAAATACTTCCCGGTCTTTGGAACGAGAGGTCATTTGCCAAGCAGCTCCCGCGAAGAGGATTCGCTCCGGCGTCCATCGTAAATAAGAAGAACTCGCTCCAATTCGGCTCATAGTGACACGCAAGGTAAGATATTCTTGGTGCGGATCTTATCCAATGCCGAATCCTAATTATCCAACCGCTGATTATGCCACTCATCTTTTCGGTGATGAGAACACTAATGGTCGTTCTGTCATGTAGATCATGCTTATGAGTTCATTCTCATATGAAATGTATTTCATACACGAGAGAATGAATGTATGCGCACATGTCCGTGTGGTTGTGTTTCTCTCTTCGTCCCGAACTTCTAGCATGTAAGCTTGAACAAGATCGAAATCTTGCGGCGGACGAATCATCCGTACATATACATAGTTATTTTCTTTTCTCGCAAAGATAAGTATTAATATATGATGGTGCGGGTAGCTTAGGATTATGAGATGCATGCGGCTCCTAGGACACAAGAGAGAGTCGTTGATGGGGTTGTTCGTAATTTTGGAAAGCACTCGTACTTATCCTACTTGATGGGATTAGTATCTGTTTATTGAATTTTTATGTGTGCTCGGTATATAACTCCATTGTATTTACGAAGTTTGGCTCGGGGTATCCTCTCGTGAATGATATCCACCACTCAAGCTTCGGTACAAAATTGATGGTTTACAATATTTTTTTTTGCCCCTTTGGAAATTGATATTTATATTTTCACCACAGTATTGAATAGCTTGGCACTAGTAGGATGCAATGACAAGTGTGATTACAAATAATTTCACAACTGTATTGAATATCTTGGCTAGTAGTGTGCGATGACAAAAGTAAATAAAGTGTGATCACAAATAACTTCATAACGAGTATTGAATAGTTTAGGGTGTAATGACAACAAGAAATAAAGTGTGATTGCAAATTACAAGTGCGATCACAAATAACTTCATAACGAGTATTGAATAGTTTAGGGTGCAATGGCAACGATAAATAAAGCGTGATTAAAAACTATTATGTACAGTATTGAATAGCTCGGAACCATTAAGCGCAATGGCCTTAAAATTGTTTTGGTGGTTTGGTTTGTTACTCGAAGTGGTCGACTCGTAGCATGACTCGAGCGATTGGTACCAAACTACTTGACTCTATCCCTATTTGGTACCAAACTACTTGGTAACGAGCCGTTAGTTGTTAAACTTTTCACTAATTAGAAATTATTCAAACCTTCCCATATTGGCATTTATTGAAAAAAATATCACCGAATTCCAATGAGATATTCGCAATCGGACTAAATGATCAAATCGTTTAAACAACGCCTTTGCTATGTGATAGTTGTTTTATATTACTTGAATGTAAAATAATATAATTTCATCGAGTAGAATGTGTTGAGTTTTTAGATAATAAGTTACCGGGATTTTGATGCGATAAGGTTTTTCCGTCAAAAAACTTGTTGAAGCAATATTATTAAATCGCTGGTATAGAAAGAAAATAAAAGCCTTCACATTTTTAATGTAAACCATGTAAAATTTATGCTAATATGATGTAAAGGGGATAGGTAGAATTTTATATTTATATTAAAAAAATATAAGAAAAAAATAATTGTAAATTATTATAATTTGAATGATTTAAAATATTAAGAAAACTAATAACACCGTACAACAAGCGCAATGGCCTTAAAATTGTTTTGGTGGTCCGGTTTGTATACTCGAAGTGGTCGACTCGAGCATGACTCGGAGCGATTGGTACCAAACTACTTGACTCTATCCCTATTTGGATGAGTAGATCCGGAAAACGCTCTCGTGTAGCCTCTCTGTTTTGGAATTTTAAATCATGTTTAACAAAAAAACCCCTAATCTCTAGACCCTAGAAAAAATGTTATAAAGAAGAACCCCACTCCCTCTATTTGGCTCACACCTCTTATTGAGCATTTGGAGTTTTAGAGCAGTGCTTTGAAATCTTTAACAACGCTTGTGAGGCTTGAGCTTGGATCTCGGGTTAACAATCGTCTTGAGTTTGATTATTCATCGGGTTGGTTAATGTTTTGTAATATGTAATAGGCTAATAATTTTCTATTTGGCTCACACCTCTTATTGAGCATTTGGAGTTTTTGGAGCAAAGGTCGAAATCTTTAACAATAGTTGTGAGGCTTGAACTTGGATCTCGGGTTAACAATCGTCTTGAGTTTGAAGATTCATCGGGTTTATTAATGTTTTGTAATATGTAATAGGCTAATAATTTGTAGCATGTTTTTTGGACTCAAGAGGCAATATGAAATGATATATACCCATGTATTATGCAATTAGGTAACAGAGAGGCCAAGGAAAACTTTTGGTATGCATATAAATTTGTTTTGCTCGTGGGTGCTGGAAAATTGTTTTCCAACGCCTATAGGCATATAAATTTTTTTTTCATGTAGGCGCCCGGAAAATGATTTTCCGGCGCCTACGGAAAAAAAAATTATATAGATAATAAAATAAAATGATAGCAAGGCAAGATGAAATGATATATACTCATGTATTGTGCAATCGGAGTAACGAGAGAAGCCCAGGGAAAACTTTTGGTATGCATATAAATTTGTTTTGCTGTGGGTGCTGGAAAATCGTTTTTCCAACGCTCGAAGGCATATAAATTTTTTTTTCCCCTGTAGGCGCTGGAAAATGATTTTCCGACGCCTACGAGAAAAAAAATTATATAGATAATAAAATAAAAATGATAGCAAGGCAAGATGAAATGATATATACCCATGTATTATGCAATCGGGTAACGAGAGAGAAGCCCGGAGAAAAACTTTTGGTATGCATATAATTTTTTTTGCCGTGGGTGCTTTGGAAAATCGTTTTCCAATGCCTATAGGCATATAAATTTTTTTTCCCCGTAGGCGCCGGAAAATGATTTTCCAGCGCCTACAGGAAAAAAAAATTTATATAGATAATAAAATAAAATGATAGCAAGGCAAGATGAAATGATATATACCCATGTATTATGCAATCAGGTAACAGAGAGAAGCCCAGGAAAACTTTTGGTATGCATATAATTTTTTTTTGTTGTGGGTGCTGGAAAATCGTTTTCCAATGCCTATAGGCATATAAATTTTTTTTCCTGTAGGCGCTGGAAAAAATTTATATAGATAATAAAATAAAGTGATAGCAAGGCAATATGAAATGATATATACCCATGTATTATGCAATCAGGTAACAGAGAGAAGCCAAGGAAAACTTTTGGTATGCATATAAATTTGTTTTGTCGTGGGTGCCGGAAAATCGTTTTCCAACGCCTATAGGCATATAATTTTTTTTTCCTGTAGGCGCTGGAAAATGATTTTCCAGCGCCTACAGGAAAAAAAAAATTATATAGATAATAAAATAAAATGATAGCAAGGCAAGATGAAATATTGCATTAAAATGTAACACATCATTAAATACATATATACTTATATATAATTTATGTTGAGTAAAAGTGATATATTAAGTAACATTAATTTACAACATTAAAAAAATATGTATTTACAATTTACGTGGCAAAAGAATCAATATTTTGCTAACTATTTACATGTTGAAATTGAAAATTAATTATATACTATTTTCTAATCTAGATTCCAACACAAAAATCATTATGACTAGTGGTGAATCTCAAGCTAATTTTTCCTTCCATTTTCAACTTACACATGTTATGTACACTTTCAACCTTGCACGAGACTCTATGACAAAGACTTACATGTTGAAATTGAAAATTAATTATATACTATTTTCTAATCTAGATTCCAACACAAAAAATCATTATGACTAGTGGTGAATCTCAAGCTAATTTTTCCTTCCATTTTCAACTTACACATGTTATGTACACTTTCAACCTTGCACGTGACTCTATGACAAAGACTTACATGTTGAAATTGAAAATTAATTATATACTATTTTCTAATCTAGATTCCAACACAAAAATCATTATGACTAGTGGTGAATCTCAAGCTAATTTTTTCCTTCCATTTTCAACTTACACATGTTATGTACACTTTCAACCTTGCACAGACTCTATGACAAAGACTTACATGTTGAAATTGAAAATTAATTATATACTATTTTCTAATCTAGATTCCAACACAAAAATCATTATGACTAGTGGTGAATCTCAAGCTAATTTTTCCTTCCATTTTCAACTTACACATGTTATGTACACTTTCAACCTTGCACTCTATGACAAAGACGTACATTTATGTTGAATAAAAATGAAAATTTTCCCCTTTAAATCCCCCACACAATTGAACAATATATAATCAATGAGCTTGCTTCTCAAAACTTTCCAACCCTATTGAGTACATTATGAATTTGACTACAATTTAGAATTTTTTTTAGTGGAATTTTTGTCACTTCTTGTTCTTTCATAGCAAGAATATTGAGCCCCATAATTGTTATCAATTCACTCTTTTAGATTTCCTATCTTGATATGTTTATTGGTATGATTCATGTATGATACGAGTTGTGAATAAAAAATGCATGCCCCCATTGTGAATATAGTCATAGTCCCAATTTATCATAGATTGAACTTAACATCCATATGACACATCCCATTCATTCATAAAAGCATCATAACATCATATTATAATAGGAATAAAAAAACCATAAAACAATAAATAAAACACAAAAATAAATAAAAAATAATTTATGGTAGGAAAATCATTAGAGCTAGAAAAATACTCACTTTTGAATAATGATAAAAATTGTTTTAAGTAATTTTACTAAAACTTTTTTCTTCATATCAAAATCATCATTACTCTAGCCTTAATATATATTAGCTATCTTTTATTACACTTTTATAATTTACAATTCTAACTTTTTTTCATATACCAAAAATACCAACAACCATTCTCTCTTTCTCTCTCTACATGCATATATATTTTATCGGTTTGCTTGATTATTACAATTTAATCAAACAATAACATTTTGTGCTTGCTTTATTGAAGCAGGGAATTATATAGCAAAAATTGGAACCAATAGCCACATCAGGAAATCCATTTTCCCATTTTTTTAATTATTTTTTAATTTGAGTATTTATTCTAATGCATTTGATAGAAAACCCTTGTTTATTTAACCTTACAAGGTTTCCAAAAGATATTAGTTTTTTAAAACATTTCTATATATGCATATTGAATATGTCCCTAAGAACTCCATAACAAGAGGTAACAGGTAACATAGAGAAGCCAAGGAAAACTTTTGGTATGCATATAAATTTGTTTTGCTGTGGGTGCTGGAAAATCGTTTTCCAACGCCTGTAGGCATATAATTTTTTTTTTCTGTAGGCGCTGGAAAATCATTTTCCAGGCGCCTACGGAAAAAAAAATTTATATGTTTCTTGCTCAAGGATGTTGGTCCAAGAATTTAAATCTTTTATGTTTCTCATCCCATTTCTTATAAATCCAAAGAATCCGTACACAACCATCATAAATAAAGGGTGCTTAGTTTTTTTCTAGCATTCAAAAATCTATTATCGTTGCTATTTAGATTGCTTTCGAGATCTTTTGCGATCCGAAATTGCTCGCTCATATCAGCGCCCAAACGAAATCGGCAAGGTTTTTGATTCCACGAGCCTAAAGCATTCTCTTGAAAATGTTAGAACAATATTTAAACCCTTGCAAAGTTTGACAATTCAAACTTGACAGACATAACTTTTTTTTAGAAGCAATTATTTCTCGGGTGAAGGGATAACACTCGCCTCACCACCGCAGCTTAAAAAGATTCATTCGATGGGAGACTCGTGATGGATTTAGGATTCAAATCGGTCTAGATGTGATTAAAGCGATGATTGAGAATAATTTCCTTTGAATACGGTTAGTAAACTATATTTGTTCGAATAGAATTTATGTTTTGGGACGGATCTATCGGTTAGGAGGTGAAGGTATTGATCGACAAAGATGGATCAAGTCCACGAAACTTGGACTACTCGGATCATCTTGCAATAGAATGGTAGAGGTGCAGGGGATCACTTTAGATGTAGAGGGATGTAAGGATCATTTAGTATGTCAAGGAAATTTATGTGGCATTACTTAGAACATGGAAGAAACATGTTAGTTACAATTGGGCACATAATATATGGAAAGGTAATATACCTTATAAGATTAGGAGCTTCTATTGGCTCGTGCCAATGACAAAATTATGACTCGAATAATCTTCAAAAACGTTGATTTGTGGGCCTAGGGATTTGTGTGATACGCCTGGAGGGACTTGATATAGTATTGAAAGACAAGCAAGCGAAAATTAATAATGTGTTTGCCTCTTAATTAGAAGACATCAAGAGAACACAAGATTTCTTCATGAACAGATTGGATTGCAAAGTTGGTCCATATAAAAAGTCATCTTCAATGTAATTTTGATCCTACCATTGAGGTTGAAGCTCAAAGGACCTAACTATTGTTTTCTCCTGGGATTCTTAACGACTCGCTAGTCTGCTTCTCTCGGTTTTGTGTTATGTTTTGTACTTGTTAGGATATAACCCGGAATGTGTGGGTTTGCTTTTTTGAACTTCTGTGTAATGAATAAGTGGGTAAGTCCCCCTAGGTGATAGTGAGAAACCTCCTAAGTGGAATGATGAATCAGCATCGCATGAATGCAAAATGTAATCTTGTTTTGGAATGTTGAATCGAGCACTACATGAATGCAAAATATAATTCGGTTTTGATTTCTGTGTAATGAATAAGTGGGTAATCTGGTTCTTTATTTCTATAAATGCATACATGTTTGATATTAATTTATTGTTTTTTTTAGGTTGTAGGTTTTTTAAAGTGTGGACAATGGTCGAAAAGTGGACATTGTGTATCGAAGTTTCCCTGTCGTCCAAATCCCTGGACAAGCCACGGTTAAATATGTGCTTTACAATCCGGCGCGAAATCATGTAGTGCACGAAACATAGATCTACATGGGAGGACAACTAATAATGAAGCCTACTATATCGCCCTTATTGAGGGCTTAAAAGAGGCAAAAAACAATTTTGTGAATGATATTGCGATTTACATGAACTCGCAACTCATTTGCAATCGACTCAATGGCATCTTTGAAGTTCGAAAAGCAAATTTAAAACCCCTATACACGGAAGCAAGAATGTGGAGCTCTCGGTTTAAATATTTCAGATACAATGGCTTTCGACATTCATAGGATGTCCACCGATATATTGGTGGCGGGGAATGTCAAGTGTAGATGCAGGTGTTAGAGATGACACCGGATCACGATTTATTGAAAGTGAAGTCATCAATAATCATCAGGATAACTCTCAAATAAGTGGATATGTTATTCTTATAATTTTCCTTGGGGCTATGATGGCATGGTTCTTTCACTAGAGAAGAACCGATTGTAATTTTGGATGGTTCGCGATATAATACATGAATCTTTTTGACGGTATAATTATTTTATGTTGTGTTATTTTGCCACTTTTCTGTGGGGTAAAAATGTATTTTGTTTTTACTTCCTTGGGATCTAATACATGATAGATTGACATGGATATTTTTCATAATAGTAAAGGTATCAATTAAAAACAAATTTGACACTTTATAGTAGGTATTCTATATAATCAAACAGCTGGGCAAAGAAGCTCAACAATTCTATATAATTAACCCTGTGCTCCATTCAACATTTGTAAATAAATAACTATAACTGATGTGTTGAACTTGAAGATCTGAGAAGCAATTCCTACCTCTACCACTACCATTCCTAATCTGATTTGGTTATGAACTTCAAACATCATGAGAAAAGTCGAGTGGAAATGAATCCGATGCATCAAACAAAGCATCAACATAGAGTGGCTCCAATAGGGCAAGACTTTCGCTCACTGTTCATGAAGCTAATCGCGTACGTAAAGCTACAAAGGCTCAATCTAACCGGACAAATAGTGACTTCCTAAAGAGGTATGTTGGTGGCCCCTTTGTCTTTTGCACAATCCATGAACATGAACATCAATATGGATTTCTACAACTCAATGGCTTTGCAGACAACACCAGCAACTAAAACATCCACAACAACAACGAATTTGCGGATATACATCCTCAAACACATTTCACCAAAGGATGGAGATAAAAAATGTTGCGATGAAATTTGAAATCACAAAACAAAGTTCGAGGCATTTGCAGAAACCACGCCAATTTCTGCTACTCGAATGAAAATGTGCCCGTGTATTACAAGTACTATCAAGCAAATTTACTCGTTTTCTAACATAACATTTAAAAGTAAACAAGAAATATCCATTAACCGCATCATCGAATTCTCGATGTTCTCTTTTCATTTATATATAAAAAATGAAGTACATGTACACAATTGCAACTTATCAGAAGCTGGAATAATTTTAAGGTCTCCTAACCCAAGCTAGGGAAACCAATATAACCCTAACAACAAAGTGCTCCGCACTAGGAATCACATGTAACCAAAGCTTGCCACTCCGCCATGATTCGGTATGTCGGACAATAAACAAAAAGATGCAGTTTCCTATCACAAATTTTTTTCTCGAAGCCAATTTCTCGTGTTGTCCGAAAGTTCGATGATGTCGGTGACCCAATCATCTCCGGATAGAGGGGGGACCCATTGAAGAAGTTGTGTCCGTAACATGACAATGAATTTTTTCATCGGAGAAGATAATAAGATGACAAGTAATAAATGCATAAGAATACAAAGAATATCAATTAAAAGTCGTGTCCTAAGCACCTTGACTCATCCGATAAAAAATAGTTATAATGTGTCCGTGAACATCCTTCATCCGAAATTACATTAATTGGATGCTCAAGCCCCGCAAACATTCCAACACTACATTAACAAAGCATGAACAAAAACCAGTGCTAATCGTTAGGAGTGAAGACAATGCAAACAAACATGGAAATTCACCGAGTGTCCGTGATGTTAGTGGCCCAAATCCCCGTTCCGGTCGAGGGGGGCCCAATGACGAACCAAAGTTTGTGTTTGTAAGATGACAACACAATTTCCATCGAGAAAAAAAATAACATGTCAAATAATAGATGCATCGGAATACATAGTAGATCAATCAACAAGCTCGTCAAATGTACCTTGACTCATGTGATCAAAAGGTTGATTGTTGGTCCGTGTACATGCTTCATCTATAGTCACATTGATCGGATGTTGCGGCTCCGCAAATGTTACGAGCACTACATTAAGTTAAAAGAAATAGCAAAGACCAAAGACATTGCAACAAATTTGAAAAATCGACAAAGCGATCTAAACATAGCAACAAACTTGGAAGATCACGAATTTGATCTAAACATACCGATATCGTCTCCCTATAGAACTTACTTGGAACAATAGAGGAAGCATTTTTGGAGGGAGGACGACCACGCCCGTTGAGGTGTGGAAACTCGAAATGGTTCATCTTCGGATGCAGAGACATTCAAATCAATATTCAAGGTGACCTTACTTGTCCTTTTATTTCTTTTTTTTGGACTAAGGAAACTCTTCTTTCTCTTCAAAGATGACTCATAAGCACCCAAATCAACCCGTGAAGTCATGATCCACGATATCAAGATTATTAGCATCATCAACAAATTTTTTAGCTAGATCAATCAATTGTTTTGCCTTGCTCATAGTGGAAGGAGGATTGTTTCTAATCGGGTCTAGATAACCAAACAATTCCTCTTTCAACACACCAAGTTCTTCAACATTGTCATCTTCAATATTGGTCGGGATAGTATCTACAGGAAGGTTTGGCGCCTCTGTACTTATCTCAAAAGGAACATTCAACTGATTGGGTGTGGTATGAAGATCCAATAAAGGGTCTAAATCAATCAAGGAGGAATGAAACCAATCTATCTTTATAGCATGCTTGCAAATGTTCCCCCGAATAGACCATGGAAAATCGCAAGTGATAAAATTTTTGCGATGAAAAGTGATAAGATATTCCTTATCGGCTTTGCTTTGACTCTTTACCCAATAAGCATGAGATATGCTCTCATGAGGCCTGCAATCACTGTCTGGAATTCTTCTAGCCTTTTCCATTGATGATTCAAGCTGCATCTCTTTCTTGTGGTTGTTATAATATCCTTCTTTTTTCAAAATTGCCTTGAATCGATAACATGGCTCAACATTTCTTAGGAGAGTGTAGAATAGCCAATACATTCTACGAGAGCATTTCTTTCGCTTATCATAGAGAAATGTTGACTTCTAGTGTAACCGTGGTATGATTCCACGGCATTATTTGTTTCCTGGGTTCGCATGAGGAAAATCTCTGCGACCTTTAACCCACATGCCTACATGGAAAGACTTAATTAGTAAATATCGGTTGTCCAACATAAATGACAAACATACAACACAATAGGAATATTATGCAAACTTACGAATCTTGTCACCGAGCAATCCACGTCTTGTAGAAATAGTCCAAAAACTTTCTGCTCGATTGCATATTTGATGAAAAAAGCATTGATTGCATCATCCACTTCATCGAGTACAACAATCTTTCATGATATGGCCAAGTTCATTGAACATTTCTTTTGCTTTCTCCGAGTTGCTAACCAACCGATTAACATTCTTGAGCCATGCCCTCCTTACGTGCCAAATACACAAAATCACTTCACATTTCGTGATTCTCCCTGTGACATTTAATTCATTTTTAGAAATTCTTAAAATGAATGCAATTCGAAAATGTCAAATAAGAATATCGATGTTACCTCAAAGCAATGATTTCAGCCATAGCATCATCAACCATGAAGGCGTTGACCCTCCAATCGGGACGAGTTCGAAAACACCTAAGCATAAGGCTCTCCGACCCATACTTGTATATCTTGTGATGTATTACGTGACATCACCACCCAGTAAATCGGTACCCCGCTTTGTTGCTCATCAAAGACAAGCAAGCGTGTACAATCGATATCTGTCATTTTAAATGAAATGAAGTTAATTTTAACATAAATGATTTTATTGAAGCAATCATTGGAAAAAAAACTCACCCCATATTTGTTTGTACTGAATGTTGAGTCCATGGCTATCAAACTATTGTGGGATAGCTTGACCATAGTTTCATACATCCATTTTGTTTGTATTCCAGCTATAAAAGGGATGTCCGTGCCATTGGGCTTCTGCAAGAAGAAGAAATCATCCTGGTTTCTTTGGTACCAAAGATTCACACTCATTTCATCTTTTCTATGCAACTGATAACTTTCTTTCATTAAACGATCATAAATGTTTACAACATCTTTTCACGTAAGAAGAAATCCCCTGTCTCCGGATGTAGCATCTATGTCAAGATATTTCTTTATATGTATTTTACAAACGAGAGTCAATTGGAAGTTCAAGAAAATAACAGACTTTCTATATAAGAAATCATGTCCTTCGAAAGTTTTGGCTTTTTTCTCGGTAACATCATCACTTGAAGTGTTGTATTTACCATGACAAGGCGATCCTTGCCCATCTTCGTGATCATACCGATTGTATGTTATTACTCGCTCGTGTTGGGATCTTGAACCATAATCTTTACAATAAAGTGGCATTGACATCCCCTCTTTTTGGCAAATCCCTTCTTTCCTTTGCTTTTCCATTCTTCTCTCTTGTCGGTTGGACCATATGAGCAATGATAACCGCAAAATAAATCACGGGAATGTCACCAAATCCGGTAAATATAAAGCATATTTAATATCAACATCTAAACAATGTAGTTCTAAAGTACTTACTATTCATACTGTAAGGCTCTTGTGCTTGGGGGTTTGCTTTGTTTACGCCGAAAGGAACATGGAGCATCCGGATTCAATTCCTCTCCCTTTATAAAATCGACGAACTCTTTCTTTGGGAATTTTTTGCAACCCGGTCAATATTCATGTTTTCTTTGTAGATTTCAGTCCAAGCTAAATCTTTACCGGAAAAAAATGACTTTGTCTTTTGGGTCTTGGACCTCAAGAGCCATGACTGACTTCCATTTCTTATCCATGCTCGGATGACTATCTCGCAAGAATATGTGAAAAGATATTAGGGAGCTGGAAATGATGAGAAGGTGATTTGTACATATACAAGAAATATAGTAATTGCATCTCCATGAAATGATGTAGTGGAAAATGATTTCTAGTACTCCTGTAGGTGCTGGAAAATCATATTCCAAGGTGATGGAAAATCAATTTCTAGCACCTACGGTAGCACTAGTACTCGCTCTGTAGGTGCTCGGGAAATAAATTTCCAAGGTGTCCGGAAAATCATTTTCCAAGGAGTCGGAGCACTAGTACTGCCGTAGGTGCTCGGAAAATCAATTCTCTTCAGTAGTACATCTTGATTTGAAAACATTTGAAAACTTCTGTCGGTATAATATCATTCTCTTCCATTCATATATGACACCATCAACCTCAACTTCAAACAAATATTCTTTGTCATGTGCACAGTAAACGGTAATTAATATCAAAATGTTTCATTTGACCAAAACTCGTAATATCAAAGTGTAGCAAAGCCGAGAATTTGTAGCCAATACGAGCATACTCGTGAAAGATCACGGCCTTTTTTAAAATTTCAAAGTGGTAACATACTCGTGAAAATCATATTCCAAGGTGATGGAAAATCAATTTCTATCCCCTACGGGAGCACTAGTATCTTTCAGTAGGTGCTGGGAAATAAATTTCCAAGGTGTCTGGAAAATCATTTTCCAAGGAGCCGGAGCACTAGTACTGCTTGTAGGTCGTTTGGAAAAATCGTTTCCAAGGTCGTTGGAAAATCAATTCTCTTCGTAGTACATCTTGATTTGAAAACATTTGAAAACTCGTCAAGTATAATATCATTCTCTTCCATTCATATATGACACCATCAACCTCAACTTCAAACAAATATTCTTTGTCATGTGCACGTAACGAGTAACTAATATCAAAATGTTTCATTTGACCAAAATCGTTATATCAAAGTGTAGCAAAAGCCGAGAATTTGTAGCCAATACAAAGATACTCGTGAAAGATCACGACCTTTTTAAAATTTCAAAGTGGTAGCATACTGTGAAAATCATATTCCAAGGTGATGGAAAATCAATTTCTAGCCCCCTACAGGGAGCACTAGTACTCGTTGTAGGTGCCGGGAAATAAATTTCCAAGGTGCTTTCGGAAAATCATTTTCCAAGGAGTCGGAGCACTAGTACTGCTCGTAGAGTGCTGGAAAATCAGTTTCAAAGGTGCTCGGAAAATCAATTCTCTTCGGTAGTACATCTTGATTTGAAAACATTTGAAAACTCATCGAGTATAATATCATTCTCTTCCATTCATATATGACACCATCAACCTCAACTTCAAACAAATATTCTTTGTCATGTGCACGTAACAGTAATTAATATCAAAATGTTTCATTTGACCAAAACTCGTTATATCAAAGTGTAGCAAAAGCGAGAATTTGTAGCCAATACAAGATACTGTGCACTTGTGGAGACATTTATTGTTGTTCTTGGAGACATGTATTTTATTATTTCATTTAGTTTGGCATGGTCAAATCCTAATTTGCCCTTATATTATTGGATTTGCTTTATGGAGATGGCCCATTTGCTATTTTAGGGTTTTTAACTACATCTTTTATTATGGAGTGCTTGTATCCACTCAAAGCTTTCTTGTACACTCATCCATGGAGTTGGTTACCTTGGAATTCACACATGGGGGAGTGGTTGCATGCATGCACATTTTTTGGAGGCCGCATTTCATGTGGACATTTTTGCATTTCACTTGGTTTGATGCCTATTTTTGGTGGTGTGTCCCCTTCATGAGCATTGTTTGGTACATACTACTACTATTGTTGGATGGGGGGTGAATTGTCTAAGGGAGCCTATTTGCCACATGTTTTAACATGGTCAACCATGGAGTTAGGAGAGATCTAACTCCATCATTATAATATTTGTTTGATTTGTCATGGAGTTAGTTAAAAGATAATAGTATTTTAATGGTTGAGGAAAGAGAACATCGGGTTTAAAAAAAAGAAAGGTCGGCAAGAGGCGTCGTGCAAACAAAAGTTACATTCCTATGTCACACCTATATATACATATATATAGGTAGTTGTATTACTAGCAATTGGACCTAGCATTTAGAGGCGAGTGGTATTACTAGCAATTGCACTTAAAGGTGTAGAGGAATGTATTTAAAGGTGCAAAGGAATGTTGATAGGGGAGTTGAGATGTCCAAAGCAATAATGAAGTGAAACATATTGACATAAAAAATAATCAAATTTACATAAAAGAATATGGCCGAATATCCTCTCAATTTGTCTAAATAAAAAAGAAACATAATCTTCCACTAGAAGATGGTCTATCATTACATATTGAACAAAATGAGACAAATTTGTCTTCTATACTATACTATATGTAGTTCTTACCACTTGTTTATGTCCTTGGCATAAACATATACATATAAATGCAGAAAGAAAAAAACATTTAAAATACACGAGTTAAAAAAAATATATATCTATTTTTTTTGAAAATTAAAAATCTAATAAAAAATTCAACATCATAAAATTAAAAATTTCTCTAAGCTCTTTCTACTTAACTCTAGATCATTTCATTTAACCATCATATGCCTTCTTGTAGTGAATATTGTTTTTATTATATAAATAAACAAAATATGGTTAAACAAAAATAGTTTTAAAAAATGTATATATTATATATACTAAACAACAAAACTTTAAAAAGAATATTACTTGAGTAAAAATACAATATTATTTGTAATAAGGTTGATATTATGATATTTATGAGCATTTCCATTAAATAAAAAGAACATGAAATGTGTAACTTGAAAAGCTCTTCAACCACATAGAATCTTCCAAGTGCTATCCAAAGTTGGCAAGTGGCCTTCAAGAGGCATGCTCCAGCCTCTATGTTATCATCCAAGTGAATTGAAATGGTCTTCCAACATAATAGGATTCATAGAGCCATTGGATTTGCAATGAGTAGGTTTCCATACATCCTTAATAAAGTATTTAGTCATACATGTGTTATTTTTTAGTATTTTGGGGTTGTTCAACCATACATATTTTGTTCTATTGGTACTCTAGAATATGTTATCGACTCGTAATAGTGTAAGGTTGATTATTGGTAAAATTACTTGGGTTGTTATTGAGGTTATTGTTGTTAGCACTCGACTTCTTGTTGTTACGAAACTCGATTTTTCATCCTATTGACTATTTATATTGCCCTATTTGTTTCAGAAAATCATTAGTTTCGAAGTTCCGTGTTTCGTTGAGTGTCTCAAGAAAGCTATTTTTTTAAATATATAATGTATGAATAATCATATCAATAAAATTCTATTTTTTATGTTTTTTCTATAGATAATTCAATGTTGTTTAACTTTTAGCCTCAGACCCAAATATACAAATTCACGATAATCTGATTTCGGTTTCCATAAATGTTGAAATGTTTGGCGTTACGTGTTCTAGCTTGAATATATTTCATGTATTGGGAAAGCTTGAGTTTTTTCGTTAGCTTCTTGAGTGAATGTTGCAACATACCAATTAATCTCAGCTTGTGTTTATGCATTTAGTAATATAATGAAAACAAAAAGATACCTTTCATATAAGTTTTAAGGAAAAAACATAGAAAGATCATATAGTATTCACCTTGAAATATCAAATATATGATTTTTTAAAATATCCTATAATAGAAATTCAATGTCAATAAATACACGATTACTATGACAATAACAAGAAAATCATTGGAATACAAAGGGAAATGGCTATTGCTAAGAAATAAAAAATAGTGAAAAGTTTAGTGCGCTAGTTCTCACCATACAAGAAGAATAATGATATAATGTTAATGTTGTCATCGCATAATAATATGTTGATTTCAACCAAAACTTTCACAATACAATGTAAAATCTCGCTCATAGACAACATATAAATCTTGATTATTTTCAAGATGACGATCTATAAAAAATAAGAAAAATCAAGATGCAGAAGTAAAGAGGATCAAATGAATAGTAAGGAAAGATAGTTATAGTGCTTGTCATTTTTCGGATGTTAACCATGAAAAATAAAGTCTATTAACCTTCGATACTCTAGAAATAAGGTCAAAAAAATTACTTAAAAGGCTCAATCGGGTAACCATAAAATGATAAACATAATGGAATTGGATTTACAAATGTTTCCAAAATCGTTCAAAAACACATTAGAAACATTAAAAAAAACACTCCACAATCACCAATAAGTCACTATCTCCCCCAATCATATATATTTTTTCTAAGTCGAATAATATATTTTTGATATATTATTCAAAGTCGAAAACAATAAATTTGGTTGATGGTATAGGGTTCGAATCCCACAATCGTAATTATTACGAGTTCATAGGTTAGCCGAACTTCATGATTTTTTTTCTCCACATCGTTCGGACCGGTCCTTATGGACGTCCAACTCAGCCTACGGATGTCTTACACCACTCATATGTAACACCGCCTCAACAACTCGTTTTTTATGTGAATGTTTTATCTTATTTTTTCCTATTTCATTTCGGAGGAAGCCACTGTGTGTTTGAGGACGGTGTTTGCTTTTTCTTCTCTCCGGGAAACGGCAGCTAGCCGCTGACTCTCATCGACAGGTATGTAGATTAAGTTCCCATTGCATTGCCCTTAGTTTTGAAGCTTCCAACTAGCGTTTTACTTTTCCCATCGCACCATTTGGCTTTGGTTTTTCATTCACAACATTTTCACTTTCAAGGCCACAATTTGGTTTTCCACATTTCGGCACAAGTGACTTTGCCTGCAAAGGTTCATGTTTTTTCAACTTTTGGAGCCGAATATCTTTGTATTCAGGATCGTTGTTGAGAGAATTCGATGCATTCTCCAATTCCCTTATTCTTTCCCCGAACATAGGCATTTTCTTCTGAAGCCATTGTACATTTGTTCAAATGATTGAGTAAAGAGTTGTATTTCTCCTCAAGACACGTCTTTGCTTCGAAAGCTCCAAAAACTCGATATTGGAGAACAACTATCTTGCCCTCTTTCTCCTTTGCTATGGCTCGGAAATACTCAAGATCCTTTTTGAGAGATTCGTGGGTTGTTTCCAACTCCCTTAATTTTCCCTTAAGGCTTACCTTTTCTTCTTCTGCAACCAATGTTCTTCTATCCAATTCGGTTCGTAAATAGTTGTTTTCCTCTTCAAGAAACATTTTTGCAGCAGCAAGGACCGAAAGTTGACATTGCAAATCAGCTAACGAGGGTTCTTTTCTCCTCTACCATAGCCGAAGTCGACTCTGTATATCAATGATTTGATCATCATTTTCCCTTGCAAAATCTAAAAGCTCACTCCACGCATTATGGTTTTTCTGTCCACCCTTGCAAGTGGATTCTTTCATTTCTTCCAAGGAAGAATTTGTTGAGCTCAACTCTTCTTCCAGTGCCTTATTTCTAGAGAGTTCTACCACCAGTTTTTCATGTAAGGAGTAAGACTCAATTTCTTCTTGGATTTGGCATGAATCATTTGATTTTTTTTTATCTTCTTTGATCTTGTTCAGCTGAATAGTTACTTCATCACACTTTAACTTTGTTGACACCGATTCAGTATGAAATCCGAATGATTGGTTCTCTAGGCCCAACATTCTCCGGTAGTTGTTCAAACATTTCTTTGAAATTTCTGCAGATCTCGTAGTTGCCTCCTTAAGACTCGAAGAAGCAAACTTTTCTCATTATGAAGAGCGACATTCTCTCGCATGCGTTGACTCAATTATGTTTCCTTGTTTTTCATTCTCTTTCAACGATTCCAAGTGGTTTTCCTCGACTCGTCAATATTTCCCCGGCAACCTCTCGCATGTAATGATTCAAATTTCATCTTTTGCTCTTCCTTTTCCTCGCACTAGTTTGACATGTGTCTCCCTCGCAACTCCACAATTCTCTTATTCAACTCCTCAACTCCGCTTGCTAAGTTTACCATTTTCGACAATCGATTCTTCCGATCACATGTGAATGGGCTAAGTTTACCAAGTGAAATGATCACGACTTTAATTTTTTATCATTTTTTGGTAAATTGGAGATTTTGTAGAACGTAGAGTCTTGGTCAAACTCTCACTCTTTTCTTGCCGGGTTTTTTTGTCAAGCCAAGTTTTATAACTATGTTTGAGATCTTCAAATATTGTTTTGATGTGATGATCTTCTATTTGCTCGAATCATGTTGCCCCTGCCGGATCCGGTAACCTTTGGATCATTTTCCCTCGTATTGATGAACTAAGGATAGATGAAACAGTTTTTTTTTACGATGGTGGTTTCTTGATTGACGTTTAAACACAATTTCATTGTTTGCCACTAAATTTTAGAATATGAACACTACTGAAGTTTGTTTCATGTCCAAGTAAACTCATAGTCATCATGAGGAATACAAAGTTACAAAAACATTAGAAAAGGGTCAGCATTAGAGAAAAATAGTAGTGCCATTAATCTCGATGACCCACAAAATTACAACGTATGATGCTTCAATGATCAAGCAATCCAGGCACCATCCGCTCTAGCACGAGTCTCGGACTAACGCGAAAAGACAAATTTTTAATGCTTTGGCGTAAGAGGAAAAAAAGTGAATTTAAAAGCATGCCACGATCTTACACTCTAGTTTAAGTGTAGCAACAATTAATGTGATGTTAAACAAAATATATATGTAGATTATTAGCAACTCGTATGGTACTTGACTTAATTATACCAATGTAGATCCATCTTGTTCTCTCGTTAAATGCCGAGAAGGATTATCAACAAACCCGAGATCATCCGCAAACCTCTTTGTGGTTAAAAGATGAGGAGTTAACCTCTTTATGCTTAGCGTTAAGATGGATCTAAGTAAATACCCGGGCAAGGGGGCAATAGTCCAATAGACAATCACGGTAAATTATATGTTGTCTTTGTTTGATAATATTCTATCTTTTAAACCATCCAAAACCAATATATTAAAACATTTCTATAAAAGACGAGGGAGTAGGCAGGTCTTAGCTACTAATTACCCTTTTTGCATAGTAGGCAAGTACTAAGCGATTATGTTGCCTAAACCACTTGTTGATTTCGAGACATCGGTATTGTAGAGAAACTTTCAATCTATCTATCTTTTGTTCAAAATTATTTTGGGTGAAGTCATTGTCAAGTTACTTATAAAGAGTAATGCAATCTCTAAAAGATGAGCTCATTGGGCTAACCGAATACCGAATAACTACTCATGTTTTTGTGACGGATGGGCAAGAGTGGGCACCTATATCGTTATGAGCCGGATGGAGCTTCTACATTCGAAATATATGGTGTCGATGAATTTCCATATTTCAGCGAAGTGTGTCAGTTGCCCATCATCAAGTTGTTCGATGGGCATACGCTGAAATATTCTTCCGATTTCGTTGATACTTTTGATGGTAACAACGCGAAGGTTGAGGGGCTATTGTTTCTGTAACAGAGGAAACCATTGCAAAAGCAACAAACATAGCAAACTAAGGGAGAAAGGTGGTTCAAAAGGGAAACCAAGTACAGGGGTGTAAACCTCGAATTTCTTCCTAAAAGACAATCGTCATGACCCTTTGCCGGAGCATTGGGGGTCCACTCTAGCATTTTAAAACCGAGTGGGAAAAACCAATGCGGCAGACTCGACCTTTTATTTAACATGTGATGGACATTTTTTCTAAGGTCTTCCTTTATCACATGAGATTTTTGGTACACATGGTCGGGTTCAATAAGATGAATCTCCCTTATTTCTTGCATCGAGCTTAATAAAAAATGGTTGCTTGTGCAAGAAAAAAGGAAGATTTATATCCCCATGATGTCTACGACCATGGCCTCATTCAGATCCCTGTACCTTGATGCTTTAAAGAAGCAAGCACAACAAATCAAATGAGAGGGTAATTCCACGACCCACTTCCTAGAAAACATAGGAAGGAAAGCGCTTTACCTACAGAGGCCGAGAGCGAGTCATCAAGTTGCTACAAAAGCCACCGACAACCCTAACGAGGAGGCGTACACTGGCAACAGAAACAAAAGTCGAAGAGAACAATAAAAATGAAACAATTGCGAGAAATTCAAAGCATGCAACAGAATACCGTAAGAGGCCACGAACAAGGCCTACAAACAAATTGAGGTTGGGCTTGAAAGGCAAGTTAAATCCCAAACCGAAGGAACCAATTGTGATTATTGATGAGCTTCCGGTAGAAAGTGAAAAAAAATTGCAAACAAGTTCAAAAAAAACGTAAAAGAGGGAGGAGCACAGGTGGCCAAAAACAACCCCCTCAAAATCCTTGCGGAAAGCAGCACGGTTTGCTCGAAATCCGAAAGATGAGAAGATTGGAGTTTTAGAAATGAAATCCATACATATGGGGGGCTGGATAAATTCATACATAGTTGTTATAGCTGGATAAATTCGGCATGAAATCCATACATATGGGGCTTTGGGGGCAAAGGATATATCCTGTTGAGGCAGGATTAGTTCCGAATTGTAAATTTTTGTATCTTATATGAATGTTAGAGCGATTTCCAAGAATCACTGGACATCAACTGTTCTGTTTTGTACATCTCACAGTAAACTGTATGCAAAGGCTATTCGTCACTACTCTTACTGTATTGCAGTCAATTTACTCAGTATTTTTCAATGATAATTAATGCTTAAAATATTGGATACAGTTGAAAATTTGACACTGCAAATATGTGAATGACATCCTAGAAAGGAAAATTTAAAATTTCAAACTGGTAGATTGGACGCTGTACATATTTTTAAAACCATGTATATTGGTATAAATGTAAGCATTCATGATCATATGCATGGCTTTACATTTCTAACTGGTATATTGAATGCAATTATAAGCCTTCAAAATACACAGCAGCATTTCCAAGTCTATGATTAAAGCTTACAATATTCTGTTGCTTTCTGTCAACCTGACCACGATCATAACAGTAAGGAATTTCAGGCCAGTACTCCTACTTTTAGTTTCAGAATTAAATCCGCTGTTAGTTTTAATGAATTACTGCTTCTTGTATGGATGAAGTTGCTTCTAGGAATATCATAAACCCTACTAGATAGTAGGGACATTGACAGAACGGATTTTTTGGAATGCCATATTTGTAAGTTGTACCTGATTTTACATATACATGTTACTATATTTAAATAAAATAATCTTTTCCTAGCAAAAGAAGAAATCTGCATTGAATGTGTCTCAATCAAAAACATTCACAAAGACAGATGATGTGTGAGTTCGCTAGTTTGTTTGAATTTCAACATCACATTTTCATTGCACCATATTTATTTTTCGGGTCAGAGAAACCCTGGCAAAGGCTCCATTCTAGAGCAGTTCTTTGTTTTATTTGGCAATAGAAGAGTGAAAAAATGATGTTTAAATGTCAAAGTCATAAAGCTGCTGGTTAACATTTCTGAGGGAGTTGCGTCATTCTTTTCAATTCAAGGTCAACTCACCCTCGTTCTTGATCCCCATTGCCTTATTATGCATAATGATACATCTTATACCAGCCAGTTTTATGAGAATTGGACTGCTCCTCAGAACTCGTTGACCTCAAAAACTGGAATCTGTGAAAAGGCAAACAAAAACTACTTGACACACACATCTAAACCATTAGACACAAATATACAAAGTTCCGGACAGGATCAGGATGGGTTCTGGACCAGTTTTGACCAAAACTGGTTTAAGTGGGCAATTCTGACTAGGAAACCCCAGATCTGGTCTGCACCAAAACTGGTTTAAGTGGCCAATTCTGCCTAGGAAACCCTAGAACTGGTCTGCTTGGCTGGTTTAGCCTGCTCTGTTCTTGTTCTGATAACCTTGTCACCATTAGAAACACAAATAACATATTGATCAATGATAGGTATTGATTTGTTATTAATGCAAGAACTTTTGTTATCTATCATGAATTTCTGCATTTGCTTAGGCAGTTTTCTATTTTACTGAGCAGAGTTAGGACTGTCTCTAAAGGCATGCTTTTCTCATCAGCAAATATCTTATCCTTATCCTTGCAAACTCAAACCAGGAAATGCATTTCAACAGAAGAATTGTGAATTATTTGTTCTTAAAATACTCAGAGATTTTAACTCCAGGTTGTTAAATGAAGTAGCCCAGCTGTACTATAAAATGCTTGCTTCATTTCTCTGATGATATGGTTGATGACTTTACCATGACAGTGCAGATTTCATGGCTTTTAATTTTTTTTGAAAGTGATCTACCATTATAACCACCTTTTCATTTTTGTTTGAATAGGCTGATGATTGCTCTATCATTTTGCATCTTCTCTGTAAATGCATGACTTTTATCCATAGCATCTAATACTTTGATATGAGCTATTTTACCGTACAATATTCTTTGTTGTCTTTGCTAGTTTTGTGGGATTTAAAATTTAAATATGGTTGATAACATAGAAGATAAGTGCGGAAGCTTGTGATTAAGATGGTGTCAGCCCGAGAGAGCTACATGGCTTCGATTCAGATTAAATTTTCTCTTTCCAATCACAACAAAAGGGAGGAGAAAAAAAATGCTCCTTTCTGTCTAATTCAAGGAAAAGAAAAAAAGTTGGGATAGAGCTGTATTGTCTATAGAGTTTTAAGTATGCCTATTTCAGTTTTATGGGATGCTTCCCTTTTTTATTACAACCTTATCAAACCTTTGGATCAGTTGTGGGGATAGAGCAGTTGCTTGAATGAGATATATGTATAATCTTAATTGCCACGATCGCAATAGTCCTTTCTTTGTTGATGGCATTGGAGTTATTATGAAACTTTGTTGATGCAAGCAGGTTGTTGGAATCATAAGGTTTTAGGATATGTAGTATGGGTGAATCTAGCAAAAGTAGACTTGGCTTTGGAATCTAACCTGTTTCTGAACTACAATTTCAATCCTTAATGTTTTAGAAGTTAGATAAACTTAAGGTACTCAAATTACTTCCAAGCTTCATTTCGTCAAATAGGAGGACCCTGGACTAATTTTTTTTTAGGCTCTTGACCAGAATCTTATGACATAAAATATTTTTGCCCTCAACATTGACATGGATAGGCTAATAAGACACAAACAGAGTCACCAATTTCTTGAACAATATAAGCAGGTATTTACAGCCCAAAGTAAGCTGTGCAAGGATATAAATTCTTGTGATCTCAACCACTCCTCTTAAGATCTCAATATTGCTATTGATAGCATGGTAGATCACAAGGCCCCAAGAATGCATGGGCCACCTTGTGAATTTGATAAAGCTATTTGGGACTTCATCGACCTCACACTTCATAGAGTTTACAATGAAGAGTTACAAGTCGACAATCTAGGTATTATGATTAATCAATAGAACATCAAATTGTTCCCTATAATTAGTGATATTGAATTGATCTCCAATTGGAGACTAATTATTTTACTGATAGGGGCTTATAGATTTATTGCTAAGCTCTTAGCTTGAGAATAAAATTATTTCAATATCATTGACATTTCATACAACCTATCTTCAATCATCATCATGATTAATGATTATTGCAGAGTTATTGTTACTAGTTGAGAGATACTATAGATAGGCCAATTAATATACTTTATTAATGATTATTGCAGAATTATTGTTTCTAATTGGGAGATATTATGGATAGCCCCAAAAGGTATACTTTTGGACACTTAACACTATGAGCAGTCCAATTTGTTTTGTTATGAATTCACTAGTGGGCATGACCAAATTAAGATTACTATAGTGGGGATTTATTTTTGACAACTTGGCTATAGTTTGGGCGGGGATGGGATGGGCGGAAACCAATGGTCAAGAAATCATATTAGTGAAAAATTGAAAATAGACTTTGAAATATCGTATGATTGTGTTCAGTGACATTTGATCTATTATAGGCAGAGCATTTGCCTTTGATCCCAAGTTCATCAAAGTGCTCTCCACCCTATTTGCAATGAGCAAATATACCTCTAAGCCTTTAGTCTTTATGAATCGATTAGGCAATCTTGCTCTCTATTTGTTGGTAGTTAATGCCTCAAGCTATCTAATGGAACATAGAGTTAGCTGCATGTGTCTAATATGAGGGATTTTTTTGTGTAAGGTCAACAATTAATCTATTGTCATTTTGTTGTGTGCTATTTTCTCACTATTCAATTGGATGAGGACATTGTGAAAAACAAAATGGATCCGATCTATGTATTTTATGATGCTTCTTGTGCTAAGATTTAATGGATAAAAACATTATTGTTATATCACTCGAGGTTTTCCTACTTGGTCAACCCAATAACAATGGCTTTTGGTCAACCAAGAGAAATTTTTAGATTTCTCGTGACCTCTTGCGGCTTTCAAATTTTGGCAGTTGATGTGGAATTATGTGTTGGCCTAAATGATCAAGCTAGATTATTTGCGAATCCAATCCATAAACTTGTTGCCAAGTTTCAAGTGTGTTTTAAAGTTTTAGTTACCACCATGGTTCATTAATCTAGACGTTAGCTCTCCAAGAGCACTTTTTGTAAATCAGTTGCTATCTTAAGTACATTTCTATGGTCACCATGCAAAGGCAAGAAAGGCTTCGTTGAAGGAAAATGTGCTTGATCCTTGAAGCATCTTGACTGTGTTGTATTGCAAGCTATATAAATGACTACTGAAGTATAGGTTATAATTTGGGCAGCTGGTCATGTATGCATCATCTATTATGGGTTATGTTTCAGTTGGTACTAGGAGTTGTATATTTTCTTGGGCTCTGATTCTATGGTTCACTAGTGTTTGAAAGACCGGTTGATTATTTATCAAGAAATTGTATGAGATATCTCCTCGTGCTTTCTCAAAACTCACCTAATCTCCTAGATATCATTGTCAATGAGCTTTGACATATCTAAACACAAGTAACTGTGCCTGGATTGGTGCCTTGGTAATGTTGAAACTTGAAATGTCCTGCGATATTTGCCTATGACAAGATGAAATAGCCCTAATTGGACAATACCAAGACTAGCCCAATTTCCTCATAGGAAAAGCACAGCCATTTCCTCATGGAATTCATTGTATCAGAGTGGCATTGATTCTGATGCAATTGCTAAGAGACTTGCAATAAGTATACTTTTGGCAGTGCTCTCAAGGCATTAGCTAGCTTGGGCATAAAAGAACAGAGCGAAACCTGACCAATGGTGATAAAAAATAGGGCCATTACCCAACCCAATGAATATTGGAAAATCTTCATGCCAGTTCTATGGATGCCAATTTAAGTAAGAGTATTGGAATAACTCTGTTGAATCCTAGTGAATCCATGTTGGAAAGAAATGAGGAGAATTACACTGATAGTATTTTCAAATGAACTCATTTTCCAATGTACCAATCCCCGCTATAACAACCAGATAGTACAATATACCTTGTTTGTACGCATGCATCTTTTAGGGTAGAAAGTACCCTTGTCTATATGTATTCTGAAGGTGGTAACATAGAGGATGCATGTTGCAGGCATTCTAGTTAATTCTTCTATCTGAGTGGAATAGAAGTATGATGAGATACGATGTCTAATTTATGAAAAGTGAAATTACACCATTCAAGCAATTCCTGATTTTGGCTTACTACGTTTTCAAGTCATCCAGCATTGTTTGATATCTTGACAGAAGAAGGTCAGAGGGATTCAGTGTAGAATGGAAAGGTGGCATGGGCATTTCAGATGGGTTTGGTGTAGACAAAGGGGAGGAGACGGTCATTTCAAGAGTACATGATGACATAACTGAGCTAAGAAAAGAATATTAAGATGAGCAAAAAGGGGGCGCAACACTACTCTTTGAATGGAATGAGGAAATTCAATTTTTTATTGAGGGGTTTTGAGAGCTGAGTTCAAAGGGATTTTTACCAGTATTACATATTTGAGAAAAGGGGGGAAATTGCAAATCAATTTGCTATTAAATTTCCAGCAAGATTAACTTTTGAGCAGAAAACTGGTATCAAAGGACATAGAAACCTCCAAATCAATTAAACTACGTGCTCATTTATTCACTGTGTGTATAGATTGAATTTGGAAATTAAAACCAAGCATAGATAGATGGTGGGAGATTCTCCTTGTCAAGGCTGGATTGGTAGTTGAAGGCAACTACTAAGTGCACCATGGATGCTTGGACTGTGATACTGATACATGTAATTTGATGGCCCTAAGAACCTTTGAAACGACCAATGAGAGGCCTACAATATTCATTTAATCTAATTCCATAAAAGAAAGGCCCAAATCAGTACATGCTTTGACATCTTCTCCAAAGTCTCTATACATACAGAGAATCATCTTGATATTTGCTAGAGTTTGATATGTAACTCTAGACTTTCCAGGCTGTCCAAACTGCAGGCTTGTATGAGGCTGCGCTTAGATGGATCTATATATGCAACTTAATGTTGAGAAACTTTAGGTTGCATATTTAGTTTATATGTATTTTAGAAATATACACACTGTAATATGCATAAATATCGACTGAGATATATTTCTAGATACAAAGACATCTACAAAACACTATCATATGAACACAAATCATTCAAAATATATTTTGCAGGGATTTACATGTCTAAATCAACGCACTAGGATTTAGGAATCTAAATGAGAACATTGAAGATTAAAACATCAATTGTGGGAGTAAAAACAGGGACAGATAATTACATCAAATGGAAACAGGTTTCGCTCCAAACACTGCAACCCTGCGACGAAAATTGACAATATGCAACGCGAATCGGGATGAAAACAGAGGTTATTTGCGCGCGCGGGTGATGCATTAATTGTGGTTGGTGGCCGGCGGACGTGGGGTGGCGGGTGGGGGAGGAGCGGCGGGTGGCGGAAGGGAAGCGCTTGGGGGAGGAGGGGCGGAGCGGGTGGGGTCCTCCGCTAACGGCCCGTTACCGTGACGGCTCTCTGTAGCTTATTCGATTTCGTAGTCGTTTTTCACATCGCCGGAAGGAGGGGGTCGCTGGAGGCCGACGATCGGGAGCTGTCACATCAGCTCCAGATTCGTAGACACAAAGACTCCTCCTTCAACATCCTAAAACCAAGACCTAGAAAAAGAAAATAATGAGTGTTGAGATAACATATTCTTAATATTGTTGTTATTAGATAATGGAGAAAAAAAATTCAATTCTTATTCTTAATATGGTTGTTAGATGGTGAAGAAGAATCCCATTCTTGGTGATGCACATGTATTGATGTTTAAGGACCGAAACACATCCATTGAAGAATATTCCTGAGGTAACGTGAGGACCATGTTCCAGACATCGTCGATCTTCCCCGCACCTCTCCTCATCATGATTATCACACCCTCCTCATGATCATCACACGACGTGTTAGTCTTTATCATCCCTGTAAAGGCTCGTTAAGTTCTTTTCATTTATGATCTGTCTATACCAATTCAGCTCTCTATTTCGGTGTAGCAAGATTAATACAGACTTAAGGGAGTCTCTGGTAGATAAATAAAAGGATTTTATCTTTAACAAAAATCACTGATTTAAAGTTAAAAGTTAAAATGGATATATGACCGATGTAATCAAGACCATTACTGTGAAAAAACGTGTCTATATGGTATCCGATGGTGAAATAAGTCAAGGCTGCAAGCGTTAAGAATGGTTAAGGCTGCTGGTGAAATAAGTCAAGGCTGCAAGCGTTAAGAATGGTTAAGGCTGCAGACTAAGACTAATCAAGGTAGAGGCAGCAATATCAGTCACATTTACCTACAAAATTTGACAACTACAATTATTCAGGGGTAAAACTCAGGGCTATGGGATATAACTCAGGGGTATGTGGATTGTAAATTAGGGGATATTCTTGGAATCTTACATTTACCTACAAAATTTGACAACTACAATTATTTAGGGGTGTAACTCAGGGGTATGGGGTATAACTCAGGGATATGTGGATTGCAAAGTAGGGGATATTCTTGGAATCTCACAGTCAAGATCTTTCCTCAACCCCCTGCAAGTCTATCATGGTAATTGTTAAATATGATGCAATATCCAATAAATAAGTCAGTCAGTAAGGGTTTATTTGTATTGCAGATTTTGGGATATTTTTGAAATCACTTTCCTCAACCCCTGCAAGTCTATCATGGTAATTGTTAAATATAATCAATATCCAATAAATAAGTCAGGGTATCCTTATATCCTTATTTGTATTGCAGATTTTGGTATATTTTTGAACTCTCAAGGTGAAGAAAAGGGTTCTCAACCCAGGAAAAGGGTCCTCAACCAACTTATAAAAATTTTTTAAATTTATTATTTCCTGGGTCCTCAAATCACCTATAAATTTATTATTTCCTGGATCCTCAACTTATCCATAAATTTATTATTTCCTGAGTCCTCAAATCACTTATAAATTTATTATTTCCTGGATCCTCAACTTATCCATAAATTTATTACAGTAAATACTTGAGGTATCTTTATGTAGATTGTAGATTCTTGGATATTTTGGGGCAATTGTTTTATGTGATTGTAGATTCCTAAATATTTTGGGTAAGTTGTTTTCTGTTTTATGTAGATCATAAATTTGTGGATATTATTTCTTGGGTGGTCAACCCACTTATAGGTTAAGTTTTTTCTGTTTTATGTAGATTATAAATTTTTGGATATTATATCTTGGGTAATCAACCTATTTATAAATTTATTATGATAAATACTTGAGGTATCTTTATGTAGATTGTAGATTTTTGGATATTTTGAGTCAATTGTTTTCTATTTTTATGAAGATTATAGATTTTAGATATTATTTCCTGGGTCTTCATCCCACTTATAAATTTATTGTGGTAAATACTCGAATTTATTGTGGTAAATACTTGAATTTATTATGATAAATACTTGAGGTATGTTTATTTAGATTGTAGATTTCTGGATATTTTGGGTCAATTGTTTTCTGTTTTTATATAGATTGTATGTTATTTCCTGGATTCAACACACTTATTATAAATTTCACTTATTATAAATTTATTATAGTAAATACTTGAGGTATCTTTATTATAAATTTAATTTATTGTAAATTATTATAGTAAATACCTAAGGTATCTTTATGTAGATTGTAAATTCTTAGATATTTTGGGTCAATTGTTTTCTTTCGGAATTTCAAGATTCCCAAAGGGAGTTGTCTTTAGTGTGACTTTTTGGAGTTTCAGGTGCTGGAATTCAATGAAAAAATTTGAGGTAAAACCTTTGTTTTTGTTATTTAATCTGGTTTTTTGACTCTATATGGATTCAGCACCCTCAAAAACCTCTAGGGCACTTTCATTGTGCAAGGTTAGCAATCAAACTTCTCTTTTCAATAAATTCCTGCGGGATTTTAGAGAAATTACACCGAAAAAAACCACCGTAAAAGCCCTTAAAAAAGTCGCACTAAAAACTACTCGTTCCCAAAAGATTCAATTGTTTTCTTTGATCAACCCATGTTCAAGAATCATTAAATAAACCAATAATTGACTAACTGGTTAAATGAGTTAACTGGTTAGCTTAATATTTATAGTCTAATTGACTAACTGGTTAGTGCTTAGTATTTATAGTCTAGTACTCGATATTCGCATTCAACATAAGTTTACGAATCATTGAGTATGATGAATGCAAAGTTAATAAACCAATAACTGAATAAATGATTAGTGCTTAATATTTATATTCTAGTGCTTCATTGCTACTTAATATTTATTGTCGACTGCTTAATATTTGTTTTCAAACATTAATAATCTCGCAATAAAGTTATGATACAAAAGTTACGAAAATATTGGGATGAAGCATTAAAATATCCTAATATTCACCGCAACTTACCGTTACGTAGCAACCTAAACCCTGGTTAATTTATTAGCACATATGTTGAAGTATTTCAAGTAATGGAAAGAAGATCAATAACATTTGTAGAATCAATAGCAATTACGCAATAAACATCTACCATCATGGGTACAAGCACACTGGTAAAACATACAAATTTCTTTTTAAATTGAAATGAATTCCAATCAAAAATTAAAAATTATAAGAGACTGAAGTGCGGTGCATAAAAATATATGTTGTTGAAAATGTGAGGAATCCTTACCATTTCTGATGCTCTTCTCTTCCTATGGTGATGGGAGCAGAGATTTTACATTGCTGTGGAATGCAGTATAAGCTGCTTCCCGACCTCCCAGACACGATGTTATGGCAGTGCATGGCCGCCATATGTGTCAGCACTCTGATCAGACCAGCGCCACCTTGTTTTGAGTGTATTAAACATATGTGCCACATAGGTGGCTCACAGCATATAGATTTGAATAATTATTTTTAAATAATTTAAATTTAATTTCAAAGTATAAATAAAGAAGGTTAAATAAAATTTTATTTTTAAAATTACGTGCATATAATTTATAATAATAATATTTTAATTTTAATTTTTTTATTATGTTTAAATATTTTGAAAGTAATTTAGAATATATATATAATAAACTATATTCAAAATATATAAAATTTAAATTAAATAATAATATATAAACAATATAATATATAAGTATACAATATATATTAAACATAATACATTTCTAAAATTTTTGTCACAATATATTACTAATTTTTTTGAATTATTAAGTATTTTTTTTCATGATAGAAATAAAATATTAAAGAGTTTCTATTAATCTCTTATCTTAAAGTCTCCTAAACCACATTAATCTCAGTGGAAATTAGTCAGCACCATTATCATTATACCAGCTTAGATCCATCTTAATCCAAATAGATGAAACATGGAGAGTGATAAAATAAAATCTCTTGAGGTGCAAACCTCTTTTTGAGTGCAAAACATGATGAATTGTTTACACCTCTAGAGATTTGATATCTATATTTGTATGTATGTGTCTCTTTCTTATTCCCTCCCTCTATTTCACTCCCCAAACACACACACTATCTCAACATATCTATCTATCTCTATGTTCCCTTCCGCTCTCCTCTCTCCCTCACTATCTCTCCATATCTATCTATCTTCCCTCCCATTATTTTCTCTCCCTCACTCTATCTCCATCTCTCCCTTGTCACTCTCTTTCTCTCCATCTTTCTCTCTCTATGTCTTTCTTCTTCCCTCCATCTCTCCCATTCCAACTCGATCTCTCTCTCTCTCCCTCTCTCTTTCTCTTTCTCTCTCTTGATTCCTCTCTCTCTATTTCTCTCCCACCTCCCTTCGTCTCTCCCCCCATCACACACACACACACTCTCTCTCTCTATCTCCTCTTCTCTTTTCTCTTCCATCTCCTCCTCCCCGCCCCCTTATCTCTTAAATTTCATCCAATTGTGTTGTGTTTAAGAAAGTAGCTAAATTAGAAAAACTAAGAAAGTAGCTAAATTAGAAAAACCCAATTGGCTATAACATGTTAAATCTATATTTTGGATAAATCATATAAAAGAAAATAATAATGAAAAACTTAAAAAAACCATGCACTATTTTCCCTCTCTTATTCCTCTCTTATTGTTAGTCACTTTACTTGTTCTCATCTCCTTAGTTAATATGGATTATATCACATCTTTATATATAAAAGTATTATCATTTTTTATTTTATTAAAACTTTGATTTAATTTCTATGGGAATATTTTTAACAGTGGTGAGGATACAGGGTTTAGACATATCTCAAAAGTAATTATAACATTTTTCTTTTTATATTTGATTTTTTTATAAAATTAAATTAAATTAAATTAAAATATTTATAAAATATTTTGATTGTGAAATATGTAATGGTTTTTTGACATGTGGTATTGATAACCTTATTGGCTCATGGTATTGTAAGAAAGCCTATTCACACGATCATATTAATGGTAATGTTTGAGTGAATATCCATGGTTAAAAATATTATCATATTGTTATAAAATATTTTGATTGTGAAATAAGTTATGTTTTTGGGTTTTTTGTAATGGTATTATAGCAAAGTCTATTTACAAGTTAATAATATCCATGGTGAAGTGGGGGTAAATATCTATGGTTAAAAATCTTGTCTAACTGTTATAAAATATTTTGATTGTGAAATAATTTATGGTTATTTGGCATGTAATATCCAAAGGACATGGTATTGGCCCATGGTATTGTATCAACGTCTATTCACATATTCACATGTTAACAAGAAAATCAAAATATAAAAAATTGAATTTTATTATTTTTATTACTTTAACTTTGTATTATTAATTGAACCAACATCTATATTACTTTTAAATTTTTATTTATTACCTTTAACTTTTTGTTTATTAATTCTAAATTTTTATTACTATATGATGCAACATTTAAATGTTTTCACTCAGTAATTACATTACACCTACCCTATACTAGATGTTGTAACAACACTCGTTAAAAAATCATGTAATAAAGTTATAAAGGAAAAATAATACCAATGTCATGGAACACTTATTCCAAGATGAATGGTGGAAAAATAGCCTAGTAGATGCCATTTTAGATATATCATGGGGTAAGAGCATGGCTTATCACAATTAGCTGTTCTTTTTTCTCTTTTTTTTTTGCATGCAATACATATTGTTACAATACCATGGGCTAAGGCCATGGGTTATCAATACCACATGCCAAAAAATCATAACTTATTTCACAATCAAAATATTTTATAAAAATATCACAAGATTCTTAACGATTATTCACCCCACTTCACCATGGATATTCTTAACCATGGGTATTCACCCCCAGTTCACCATGGATAAAATTTATGAGAACAACTAATTCCATTATCTTTTGAGGATGTTGTAATAGCCCTCATTAAAAATCCATATAATAAACTTAATAAAGGAAAAATAATACCAAGGTCATGGTACATGTATTCTAAGTTGAATGGTGGGAAAATCATCCTAGTGGGTATCATTTTAGGTTTATTTATGGATAAGGAAATTGGCAAAGACATTAGAAAAGGAAAATAATCATTAATTGGAATTTATTTATGAAAATAAAGGAAAATAGGAGAAAACGAAGTTGAAATGTCACAAAATTGCATGAGTAAAAAATAGAAGAGAAAATAGAGGAAATTGAAGAAAACAGAGGCCTCCATGATAAAAAGGCTTATGAGGATCAGTTCACATACATTTTTTAGTTTTAGCTTGGAGCTCTCTCTCTCTCTTCTCTCTCTCTCATACTCTTGCACACTTGGAGGAATCTTGGAGCATTCTTTGAGCACATTAGATTTGGATAAAGAAGGAAAAGGAAATCAAGGAAGAGCAAGGGGACAATTGGATCATCGACTACAACTGGATTGTTTGTAGGTATCGAGTTGCATGTATGATTTCCTTTCTAGTTTTGACATGCTTGGTATATGCATGCGGTTATTTGGTTATGATCTATCATTGCCATGGAGGATTGCCTAGATTGATAGTGGCTTTGCCTAGCATTGTTATTTCCTAGATAGCCATGGTGTTATGAGTTTTATCTTATTCTTTTTTTCTAATTGATGCGCATGTCCGTTATGGTTTTTGTTTGAGTTATTATTTCTTGCAACCTTGGTTGGAAAAACACTTTGGAAACCCTGAAACAACTTGGGTTGAGTTACTAGTCCTAGAAGCCTTGGTTGGAAAAACACTCTCGATCGCTTGGTGGGTTGAGTTACTATTCCTGGAATCTTGGTTGGACAAACGCTCTAGAGCCATGCAACAATTGTGGGATTAGTTACTAGTCTTGGATCCAGGTTGGAACAAATGCTCTAGAGCCCTCGACAACTTGGGTAAAGACCAATCTGGTGATGGTTAGTGATGTATGAACGTGAGATGGAATCACTGGTAGAGGTTTGAGGTGGTTTCGTATCTAGAAGCCCTAGTTTGGTTTTTTTTTTTTTATTCCATGAGATCCCACATTCATGCTTGGAATATGATGCCGTGGTGATTGGTTGAAAGAAAGATTTGGTTCAACCCAATCTATTTTCAGGTGGTATGTGGAATTTTCTGACTTGGTTGCCATTTTCATAAGTTAATAAGAGGTGTTTTCTATTGTAGTCTATGAACATATGTGTTGATTATGATGGTTATCTTATGGATGCCTTGCCATGGTTTATATGTTGGTTATTCTTGGTTTATATATTGGTTATTTATTGGTTATATCATGTATATTTTCTATGGTTCTGGACGTGTTTGATGAATATATGAATGGTTTATGAATGGGACTAATAGCTATTTGTTTAGCTATTATGAGAGGGCATTATACCTTCTTGATGATTCTCAGATAAGTTTCAGATCTCTTTGTTTAGATATGTAATTATGACCTATAATTACATGTTCATGATATGTTTGATAGAATATTTTTCATTTTTAGGCCATTCTAGGTCAATTTATTGTCTAATTTTTGTATGAAATACCTTTTATTTGTGTCATTCATTGTTTTGGAGAGTTTCATTAAGTTTTGGGTAGTGACCTGGAGTCTAGCCTTGAAAAGGTGGCACAATTTCAGAGTAGTAGACACAAAACTCTAAAAGTGATACTGTAGTCGCATGGATCGAAGCTTCTGCATGTGGCTAGAGGCTTTCATTCCCATGGATGCAAGCTTGTGTATGCAACTGGGAGTTTAGGTTAGTGAAAATCAAAGTTAGCTCGGGGTATGAGCACTTGAAGGGATGGTTTAGCCCTTAGGGGTCGTGTAGCACCTAAGGGAAGTCAGTAAGTTTTTTTTTTCGATTCCACATCCTTAAGGTGATATAGGAGGTTGAATCATTGCATAGTAACTCTTCATCACATATTTACCCTGGTGGACTGGTAAGCTTGGATAAGTATGGGAGGAGGGTTTTACATAATGCTATCAAAGCATGGTTCAAATACTTGGACTCGATGGGTGGAAGGTGTTTTTCATGCATGCATGTCAATTGTATTGTGTTTGTTAAGCATGCATTATGAAGTTATTATATGCAATTTATGTCAACATGATGTTGTTAGTATGTTATGATGTTGATGTGTTGTCTGAGATAGAGCATGAGAAGCATATTATTAAAGCGAGGTTGCAACACTAGAATTTAGGGTAAGAGAATACTGTCATACAAGCTTGTACATTGGGCATGTAGGTATATGGGTTAACGGTTGTTTTATGCAGTATGGTTATGTACATGCCTATCATTCTATTGTTGTTGTGGTTACATGCATGATAGATTCTAGTTGTTTTGTGCAATCATATGTATATGTGTTAGATTGTCATACGTGATAGTAACTTGTTCTTATATGCATTGTGGTAATATGCATGATAATTATGGTCATTGCATTTAAGATATGTATGTTATATGTATAATGCTAATCTAGATTGGCATGTGATAATGGTTATGGTTATGATATTTAGGTATTTGTCGATATGTTGTGATATTGTGTTGTACTAATCTAGACTGACTTATGCAAATGTGATAGTCTTCCCTTAGATACATTGAGGTATGAGTTTTATTATGTCATATAGTGGTGTTTGAGTGTTTGATTATGTCGTCTATTTGGTGTTTGAGTGTTTGGTGTCTATTATGTCATCTATTTGTTGTATGAATGTTTGATTAATTACATGATATGATTGTGTATGTAATATTGCATGATGGAATGATATTCTTGTAAGATGTTTGTACTAACACATTATGTGCTGAGAACAACTCATATGTACTTGAGTAAAAGTGGGTTCCAGTTGTAGTATTATGAATTATGATTGTTAGTTGATTATGGCATGGCTATTAGTCTTGCTAAAGGTTGATTGAAAATTAATAGACATGATGTCTCGATGTTCGAAACATGTGACTGAAATGTGTGAAAAATTGTAGGGAAGCACGTTTGGTATTAGGATGACAATATAAAAAATGATTTATTTACATAACTAACAACTAGGTGATGTGATAGCACATATGTTATATATAATTCTAATCTACGGATAAACTAGATTCCCCGAGTGTGGTGTTCCACTCAAAACAACAAAAGAAAAACAACTATTACTTTCTTTAAGAAAAATAGATAGGAAGAAAGAAAATAAGGCTACTTGTGATCCTTTCACTCTCATTCTCATTATGTCGTTGTTCTCATCACTCTCAATCCAACTAAACCCACTAGAACAATCCTTACAATCAAACACAGAGAAAAACAAGAAACATACAATATACAAGTATATAATTATATTAACCAAATCGAACTGATTAGATCTGAGAATACATACACAATTGAGAATGTAGTTCACAATAAATAAGTATACAAATGAGAAAATGAACAGATATCTTTATTAATAAAGTAGTAGGAGAATATTACAATCAATAGATCGATTCATCATTAACCTACTCCAACTTAATTCTGTCCTCATCACACCAAGCATCATCTCAGCAGCATATCAGTACTTCCAGCTCTCATCAATTGAGAATCCAACAACATAACATTACACAAATTTCTTCCTCCCTAGCACTTAGATGAGTGCTCAATTTATAGGGAAATTGAAGATAGTTTCTCAATAATGGAGTTGAATGGCTTTATAATAATCTGTGAGACATGTTTCCAAGTTCATAGGTCATGGATGAACACTTGTATTCAAAGTATGACACCTATGAGTTCTTCTAGAAGGCACTGGACATGTGGAGATTCCCGAAACAATGATGATTTCGCTCGCAGGAGACCAATGCACCCTTGAGTGTCGGGAAATGTATTTCAGTGCACCTTTTCATGGAGGTAAGTGCACTGTAACACAGTTAGGCCCATGTAAAGGAGAGCTGATGAGTAAATGGGACATATAATATATACTTAAAACTTTAGAAATCTCACAATTGAAGCCATCTATGGAATGTCTTTACGTTGGGCATATATCAACTGAATTAAGGGGATGATAGACCCTATTCATTGGTCTTGGGGGATGATGCCCAATTTTACTAAGTCTTGGGGGATGATGCCCAAATTGACCTATAATAGCTGCTCGCTAAAGCATGAAGTCAAAAAAAAAAAAATTTGGATGAGATTCTTTACGATGTGATGAGTAGGATATGAAGCGGATGGTGACCTACATCAATTTGCAATACATTACATCATGATATCTTACATCTTGGACATGAATTGCTGAGGGAGGCATTCCCATGCTTAAAAAATAAACTATCATAAAATTTACATAATTCATAAAGTTTTCTACATCCTAATGTTTCTCGATATAGGCATGCCTACAGATATAGGCCCATGTTTGAATGACGATTTGTATGTAAATCCATCGTACGGATGATGTGTACAATTCCTGAAATCGCAACCTGGATGGATGAAACTAGATCCGATCTCTTCTTATATTGTTCACTCGACTGCTCAAGTACAATTCTAACCATGCAAATATATGATCTGAAGTCGAACATGGGAAGACATCGTCTGATTACCAGCCAATGATGTGAGCTCTTAACAGACTTTAGAGAACCACAATTGGTGTTAATGTCTCTTAAGGTACTACATCACAATTTTTAAGGTGTGAATAGATGATTTGATGTCAAACGCAAAAAAAATCTTTCAGTCAAAGGTCCAGAAGCGACAAACTTGATGATGATGTAGCAAGCTCCAAGGTACTCTAGAAAGATGTTTCTATGTTAACTTCCTGGATGATGAGCTGATGTCGAAAGGAAGCAACTCTATCACGAAACATGAGTAATGATTTTAGAGACAAAATGTGACTTGATGTAGCAATGTTCAGGGATGAATGTCATGAGAATGAAGGTTTATGAGTATTGTAGAAGATGAGGAATTATTGGATGACTTCTCTTGAACATATCGGCGAAATTGAAATGAGTTGGCAGCATTGAACCAAAACCGAAGTGATGGTATGATGGACCCTAGGTATGATGAACCGTCAAGAATATTACCCAACCCAAAAGTCATGGTGATGGAGTGAAAGTGTGATGTTCAAGAGCGACTTGCTACCATAAAGTGTTCTATTCTTTTTCCCAAAATTTCCATAGTCATTGTTGGCAAGTACCTCTTTATTTTTTAACAAGCTTAAGGAGAGTAACATATGATTGACCTATAATTTGACCCTTCGGGTGAATCCATCGCTATTTAATGATTTAACGAGTCTAGCGATAATGAAACTCGATCTTGCCATGATCGAAAAGTCCGTCGCTATTTTATGTTTTAACGATTCTAACGACAGTGAAAACACAATCATTTTTCATGTTTAGAGAGTTTGAAAAAAGGGACAAAAAGAAAACTCCATGAGTCTTTTTTTGTAAATTTGTCGATCAGGTCCAAAAAAGTGTAGAATGACACATGAGAAAACCTCTTAGTGATGTTTGACTAGGGTTTTCCATTTTCCTAAATAATCTATCTTAGTCCAGAAAAGGGTTAAACGTATACTGAGTAGATGTCGTTTAATTTACTTTTATGAGCTCGAAAAGACAAGTGCTCGGCAATATTTTCACATTATCAGAGTTTGAAAAGAGCTAAAATAAGACTCTAGGGGGTTCCTTTTTCACATTTATCAAAGCTCAAAAAAGAGATAAAAGAGCTCTTTAATTCCTTTTTCATTTTTATCAAAGCTCGAAAAAAGAGGATAAAAGTATGCTTTGTGGCCAAATCATTTTTGAATATATGTACACATTAAAATCATTGTATCAACTCTAAAATCTATTCAGAGAACCATCAAATGGATTAAAAATACCTGTTTCATAGTAAAAATGAATAAAAACCATAGTCACAGCATTAAATATGATTTAAAATAATCAAAATGACTAATAAAAAGAGTTTTTTCTATTTCATTTTTACCATTCCATAGTTACCATTTGAAAATTAGGAGCTCTGAACTAGTTTTTCCCTCAAAATTTAGTGGTTGATTGCAGCAGTTTCAGTGGATGATTTCTCTTTCCATTTGATCTAGGTTGGAGCTATGAGACTTCTCTTTATTTTAATATCATTTATGTTGCATTTCATGGTAAATTTTTAGGGTTTTAAGCCCCTTAGGGTAGATATATTACGTTCTGAGGGAAATACACCCTTGAATGTCGAAAGGTGTGTTGTAGTGCACTGAAATTAAAGTCTAAGTTCATTGCAATGCTCTGTCCCTTAACCTGGGGTGCATTGGGTGCATTTATCATTTTTTTTTCTTGCTATGTGCCCAAAATTTCCCAAATTTCTTGCATGAAATGGATCCTAATGAATATTATGGTTGGCTTTCAGGTATTTATCGGATCAAAATGACGATTACATGGTGAGAAAGAGAACATTAAGCGAAATATATGATTGCCTTAAATGATACAGGTATATTAAGAGCCCTCAGAGATTATGGTTTGCTTAAATACTTCAGATTATTAAGGATGAGGCAACATATGGAACTATCAGAGTTCCTAGTTCGTTCATGGGATCTGGTATTACAATATTTTCACATTGGGGACAAATTCCTCCCAATATTGGTTGAGGATATTTACTTTCTCATTGGATTATCGAGACGAGGCTCTCCTATTTCCCTTGTAGGATCTTCCATTGGAGGAGAGACAGTGAGGGATTACATATGCCAACATTGTCATCCATGTACTGAACCATGTAAAGATGGGAAAATAAATATCTGTGATGTGTGTGATTTACCTTTGAGAACTATCCTTTTTACTGTTGCAAAGATTGCTGGTTCTGCGACACTACATGTTGCAAACCGATCATACATGTAGTAGTCTCTTGAGTGCCTAGAACCAACAATATTCAACTGGGCTAAAGCAGTACTATTTCAAATGAAAGAACAACTGAATAAAAAAAATGGTGGGAGGAAGAAGAATTTCAACTATGGCTCGATCCTAATTTCCTTCATTTTAGAGGAGGTTCCATTGATGCAGCCACAACATGCATTGATTATATCTAGTCCTAGAGATCCTCAGATCCAGAGATGGGTTGAATTTATTTCTAGACATGCTGGTCAATCGACCATCATATTCTCTACTGCATTATTTTCTTGGTTCAGATGATAGATGGTCACCATATATGAGTATCCATATGCAGGCGTAGATTTCTGCGGAGATCGAGACTTGATTCTACCAGACGGTTCTCAATGGGGTGCAATAGGTAAGAATGTTTTGACCATGTTTTTTTTTATTTTTGAGGTTTCTACATGTTTTTGTATTTTTTGTGTTTCCAAAGACTAAAATAAAGTTTTGATGTACACATATGTGGGTTGGTTTCGACCAGTGGGTCAAGCTGAGCAGGGAGCAGTTGAGCCAGTAGAGAGGGCTATTAGGAGAGAAGGCCTTTGGGATTTATATTTGAATGAGACTCTTGTTGAGCTACAAAAACACGTGGAGGGATTTACTCTTGGGATACTAGATTTCCAGATTGAAGAGTTACCTATGAGACTGCAACGCCATACTATTGGTGTTCCTAACCGTCATATACGGTTATTGCGTAGGATAGCTAGAGCAGTTGCCTATTATCACTAGTTTACTTTGACATTTTTTGCATACATTTTGAGGTCATATGCCCAGTGTTTCTTGGGCACAAATTTTTTAAAAGTCTAAGCTATCTATCTAATTTTTTTCATTGTTTTCCTATGTTTAATGCACAATCCCATTCAATTATGTGATGTGAATTGAAAATGTGTCTTTACATGTGTTGCAAATGTCCGTTTAAAACATAATTTTCTAAGGAATTAGTTAATGTGTTTGAACTTCTGGAAATTTGTTGATTTTCAATGTAATCAAAATGTCTTTCCAAAATTCTAACTCTTAGGAACATACGATGCAGTGTTGGATTTGATACAATAATGCTAGTAAGTTTCAGTACAACAAGTTGTGAGTCTAACCTAATGAAGATGCATTTAATAGCAAATGAAATGCCATCAGAGAGAAGTTTGATCAACGCACTATACTCAGTGATATTGTTTGTGGATTGACTGATAAAAATCCCTTGAAAACTCACTAACTCGCCACCTAGAGTGAAAATGGCCCATGATGTAGAGGATAGGTTCTGCGTACTATGAATAGCACCATCAGTGTAACCAAAGAATGGTTCCAAAGATTCAGGCCTTTGCGATGAAATGTAAAGTGGATTACTTACTTCAAGAAAACTCTTGAAAAACAAACTAAGACATTAAATTAAAATCAAAGCACATATACAATATAACGAAAAGTTTACTACGCTAAATAAAGCATAGTAACGTTTAAGATACAACCCATTTCAAGGTTGTGCCAATGGAATTCCATAATAATCAACTAACTCGTAGGCACCCTTAGCCATAACTCTTTTGACAATGTAGGGGCCATGACATAGTGGCTCAAATTTTCATGTTCCTATAAAATCAACTTCATGATCATAAAGTAAGACTAGGTCCCCCTCTAAGAAGATGCGAGGCTTAACATGTTGGTCGTATTGCACCTTGATTCGTATCTTATGTGATTTTTTGGCCAATGAAGCTTCACGACGCGTTTCATCTAGATGGATGAGGTTAAAAAGATGTGCTTCTTCATTAGAGGTGTTAGGTAGCAAGTCAATAGCGATTTTTAATGATGGAATTTCACATTGGATTGGAAATTTAGCTTCTAGACCATACACCAACTCAAAGGGGATAAATATGGTTGCATTTTTCACTAAGGTTCGATATTCCCACAAAGATGAGTACATGATTAAATTCCAATTTCGTTTGTGAACTCCTATCATTCGTTGAAGCATTCACTTAAGGATCTTGTTAATGGTTTCAACTTTTCCATTGGATTGTGGATAATAAGGAGTAGAAATATCATCTGATAGTCCTAATTTGGTAGTCAACTCAGTCATCATGTGATTGTGAAAATACTTACCATGATCTGTAACTATAGCTTATGGCACACCAAACCATGAGACGAAATGATTGAAAAATAACAGCGTAGTTGTTTTGCCTGCATTATTGAATGTAGGCATCGCTTCGGCCCACTTGGTGAAGTAGTTGACTGTGAAAATAATATAACCATGCCCCCTCGACTGAACGAGGGTTGTAGGTCATGAAGTCAATGCCCCATTTTGAAAATGATCCCATAGTGATGACAAGATACATTGGTGCTAGCAGCATGTGGATTTTATGATCAAATATCTAGCATGCATAACAAATTATAACTACAAGGATGCAGTCGTGAAATATGGTAGGCCAAAATTAATTGGCGTGAAGAATCTTTTACGTTGTAGCATATCCAGACAAGTGTCCACCACAAGCACCAGCATGAAAATCATTTAAAACCTTCTCGACCTCCTCATGAGTGAGGCACCTCCTTAAAATTGTATCGATACCACGACGATAAAGTGTATCGCCGACATTCAAATAATATTTGGCTTGGTATCGAATATGTCATTGTTACGAGTGAGAGGTATAGGACGGGAAAGTCTAGGTTTGGAGATAAATGATAAAATCCCCATACCAAGGGTCAGATGACCCAATCAGAAACATAGACTCATATAGAATTTATGGTTCCAATGTAGTTTTAGACTATTAGAGATAAGGTCGCAAAGAAGCTCAGCCAAAACTAAAGACTTCTTTGACTTGGATTTGATGAATTCCAAATCAAATTCTACAAAATGATGATCCATTTTAAATACTTTCCCCCCAGCAATTGACGTGACATAATGTATATCATGGGGTTTCAATCTGAAATTACAATAGTCTTCTGGAGCCGGATATAATGGTGAAATATTTGGATAGCTTGAATGGCTGCCAAGGCGAGCTTTTCGACGTATGAATACTTAAATTCCATATCATTTAGATTACGAATCAAATAATATATCAGATGTTCTATCCTATCTTCTTCTTAGACCAAAACCATAGCAATGGTTTTATTTGTCGCGATGATATATAGGAAACAGTCACTCTGATAATTAGGGGGATACTTTAATGACGCTTGGATCAGTGTATCTTTAAGTTAATCAAAAGGATCTTGTGCCACATTATCCCAATGGAAGGGAATCCCCTTTTTCAAGAGACGAGTAAATCCCTTAGCAATTTCAGCACAATTGGGTATGAACCTCCTTAGGAAGTTAGCCTTTCCTTGAAGTTTTTGTAACTGAAGTAAATTTGATGGCACAGGAAAATGAAGAATGTCCTGGATCTTAAGTGCGTCGATTTGAATTCCATATTTTGAAATGACGAATCCAAGAAAACATCCAAAACCAACACAAAACACACGTTTTTTGGATTGAGGTTTATCTTGTAGTGTCGGAAGCGTAAAAATATAGCTCTCAAATGCATCGAGTGATCAGTCTATTTTCTTTAATGCGTGGGTAAATCGTCTAGATCACATTGAACAATGTGCTTGATGTCATTGAAAGAATAATCCATTCCTCTCTAAAATGTTGCCCCAATTTTCTTTAAACCAAATGGGATTTTATGATAAGTGACTATGCCCCAGGGAAAGGTGAATGATGTCTTATATTGGTCCTCTAGGAGGATATTGATTTTATTGTAACCAGTGAATCTATCCATGAATGAAAATATTTCACACCCGACAGATTCGTCAATAATCTAGTCGATAAAGGGAGTGGGATAGTTGTCTTTTGGAAAAGCAAGATTGACATCCCGATAACCGAAGCACACTCTAATTGTCCCCTATTTCTTCATGACAGAAACAATGCTGGAAACCTAATCAGTAAGCAGAACATGGTAAATGAAAACAACACGCAAAAATTTTTCAACTTCTGCTTTAATGGCAACATCATTCTTCGGATGAACAAGACGAACGCATTGACGCATTATTCTGACATGAAGGTACATTTTAATTGTGTGTTCAATGATACTAGTATGTATGCCTGGAATTTCCTCATAAGACTAAGCAAATATATCTCGGAATTCACGAAAAAAAAGAGCGATATGTTTCGAATTTGGATGGAGAACAAGACACACCGACATGAATGTTTTCTACAATGTTAGGTTTGGTCGAAATATCGATAGAAATGGATTCTTAATATTTGATAAGTTTCGCTCAGATTCGTTGGCATTAATTGGAATAGAATTTGAAAATAAAGTAGATATAAAAGGGTGATATAGTTCAATAAAATTATCTTCATCGTAATCTTGAAGATGGGAACAATGATGATGCTATTCCCATGGCTCTGCTTGTGGCATCATGGACTCCATAATTCTCTCATCAGTCAAGAAATTGGATGAAAAATGATTAGATGGAGTACCAAAATCTAATGAACGATCGACCCAAACGATTAGTGACAATGAATCATGATGCATCGCCCAAGCCAAGTAGATTGATTTCTATGCCAGCTCAATTGGGCTTAGCGGCAGGAATTCATCCATCATAGCAACTTCAAAATAATTGGTAATCTTCCTTAAGTTAGATGAAGTGGAAGATATCATGCAACAGGTCTCTATTCTTGCAATTTCTATTGACGTTGTAGGCTGTGGTAATGCAAAGGTTCCCACTAGGGAAGAATTAAGATCCCTACACCAATGTTTTGAAGTGCTAGCTAGGGTGTGTGAACTAATGGAATGCTTCCAGTTACCTGGGAATTATAGGCAAAGAAGGAGAGTTGATTAATGATTGTGATAATGCCTTTATGAGGTAAGGAAATAATTATAAAGTAAGTAGATACAATCACAGTTATAGCGTAAACCCATGGCCTTACTAGTAAAATGTTGTAGTCAATGGGTTCGTCAACTACCTCAACTTAAATAGTTACAGTTTTTCCCCCTAGTTGGACATGCAAGTTATTGATGATACCGCAAGTCTTATATGTACGAGCGTTAAAATATTTCAACGTCGTAGGTGATTGAGATAGGTAAGGCGAGCCAAGTGACTTCTAGCAGTTTAGAGACATAATACAAGTAGATGCTCCCTCATCAATAATACTGCGATGAAAGAGATGATTGAGGACATTTATTTGGATGGAGAATTCTAATTCTGTTGGTAATTGTGGCACATAGCCCTTACGATTAAAGAATACAAGATTGGAATCTGTTGCGTCGATTCCACCAATTGTCGAAAGCAAAGCCTGTTTCTGGGAGGGAAAATTTTGAAGTACCTCAAGCATCGACATAGTTGAAGGTGACCAAGCCAGCTCTTCAACTATATTATAATTTTGAGATACTCGGGCTTGAGGATTGAATGTTGATTTTTGGACGATTCCCTTCGGTGTCTTTATTGTTAACTCTGGAATAGCAGTTGGCGGAATTGATTCAATAGATGGATCCATGGTCGAGGTAGTAGTTTTATTAGTAGCCTGACTTCCATAATATTTATTTTGTGTAGACACCAAAACATCAGTTTTTGGCTTTGTGAGAGATAGCATAAGCTCTTGGGAACTAGAGGTCAGATCCATAGCAACCATGTTTGTGTCTGGATTCAAAAAAGGATATGTCAACACAATAGATGCAGTCGAGGTCTTAAGAAACTTTGATACTTCGGTGTGGTGAGGAAAGTATCGAAAAAAATGCTCCTCATTACATATCAAGAAAGGGTAGCAAGGTTTCCAATTATTTCTATATTTTTGATCAGATGATCATTCTTGCGGGGTTGAATTTTGATTTTTCTTCGCTTTCCCCTTTTTCTTGCTTCTGAGTTGCTTATCATTTTTTCCTTTGTGAGATGACACGACATTAATTTTGGAAGAAGGTGCAGGATCAGATTCAGTAGAGGTGTGATTTATTGAATAACCTATCATACCATTGTCAACATGAGAATCCTTAGATAGAGGAAGAACAGTAAAATTTGATCGTGGCGCGTTTGGAATTTTCTCATAGAGCATGCCAGAATGAGTATAAATCAAATCTAATTACTGAGCTCGAGCAATGACCTGCTCTTTAGTGATGACACCACCTTTATCTACATCCTCTATGATAGATGAAAGTAAGGACTTAATAAACCACTCAGTAAGGAGTTGATCAGGAAGAAATGTTTTGACCATTCTATGACGACGACGCCACTCATGAATATGATCAGAAATGTGAGTAGCAATTGTTTGTTTGAAATTGGTTAGTAGTTCCATTCCAGTTTCATATCGTATGGTTAACTTGAAGTGGGTTAAAAAGGTAGTGGCTAAGGCAGTGAAATCATCAAATGAAGCTCATGGTAATCCAGTGTACCACTTCGCAGCTAGACCAGTAAGTGTACGCTGGAAAATACATAGTCTAAGGGAGTCATCATTTGAGGAGTTGGATGAACATCACAAATGATAAGTCATAACATGCGTTGATGGGTCTTCTCCAAGGTTTCCATTGAATTTTGGAATTTCAAAGGGTAATTTGTGGTATCACCGACCACCAAGGAGAATCATTGATAGGATCATTCGTAAGCCGATTTAAATCAAGGAATTCTAAAGTTGCAAAAAAGGGAAATCTTCTATTTAAGTTAGGTTGAGAATAACTAGGATATGATGGAATTTCTTGGGTAAAAGGCCTTTGAGCACCAGCATATGGCATTTGTTGCTGGTAACCTAGATAGGGTTTGTTTTAATGACCAAACGCTTGAGGGATATGTTGACCAAGACCTGGCTAAGATACTTGTTGTTGGAATTGTTGTTGTGAAATTTGAGGTTGTTGCTGCCAAGGTGATTTTCCACCAATATTATATCCCAAACTAGAATAGCTTGGACCCTGTTGTGAATAGTTAAGACCGGTGGGAGAGAGTGACATACCATAAAAGGATAATCCAACCTATGAATAAAAGATTCTAGATACAGGTGGTTGTTGTAAACCAACCGAAGGAGTTGGAGTCTCAAGACCTAAAACTTGAGAGTAATGGGTTGAAGGACCTACCTCAGATGGTTGAGGTACATCCAACTGAGCTTGTAACAAGGGTAGCGAATTGTTAACAAGTGAAGTATATCTGGGTGCAACAGGTAGAACTGGTTGATATGAATGCACAACCGTTTGTGGTTGAACAAGAAGGATATGCTGCCACTAAAAAAAAGCCAGTCCAACATGTGAGTGACCATAAAATGTCAGAGTACTGTGAAAATGGGTGACCATAAAACGGTGGAGTACTGTCAAATTGGGTACCCCCAACATGAGGAGTATAATAAGATGGAATATATTGTTCTCCAAATGGTGGGAGTCCAATTGAGATTGTACTGGATGAAATATACCCAGATGGACCAGCTTGATGTTGCATTGAAGATGTGTATAAAGGATCAAGCCGTTCAATACTCATTAGAGATGTACCAGATAAAATACCAGAAGATGACATGGATGAAGTCCATGGATTTGCAGATGCACCAGAGTAGGTTCTAGATAATGATTGGTAACCCGGTGGGGTGGAAGGACCACCATAAATGTGTGACTCAGGTGATGTGGTAAACATCGATGGAGTAGAAACAATAGATGTTGTCACAACTGTAATAGATGGTACAACCAGAGATGTTGACTCAGCCATCATTATACGACCCAGTGTATACCCTACAGTATCCACGAGAACTCGAATTGAAATAGGATCAAAAGAAGTAGTGTAATTCAACCGAGGAATAGACCCTGACCCGAAATGAGTTGGAGTTGAGAGGCATGTTTCTTGTTGAGGTTCTTCCTCAATCAAAATCAAACTAGGTGGAATAATTTCACCTTCAGACTTGAGAGATATTTCAGGTGGTTGACTACATGATAGGGAATACTCAATGGCTATGATCGATTGAGGATAGACCGATACAGGAACAACTTCCAGTTGTTCAACTTCGGGATCTAGATGTTCTAGTAAAATAATGATGGGATCTGGATCAACTTCCTATTGAACAACGTCGGGTTCTGGAGGTATGGTCTCACTGATTGGATGTGTAGTGTCCACAGGTAGCTGTGAGGACTCTGTTTTGACAACAGTAGATAGACTAGGATGTGTACAAACAACTTGAGACGACTCTAGTAGATGTGATGAAGATGACGCACTAGAGGTACTAATGGTATCGGTTTCGGTAGAATGAGGTCGCCTTCGCTGACTAGAAATGTCTTTCGATGGTAAAGGTGGTTTAAGTGTTATTCTACGTGAATGACGGGGAAAGGGATGTTCTTCTTCCACGATGACTGATTGATTTTATTACAAAAGAAAAATAAACAAATAAAAGGGTGATACTAGGAAAAAGGTTTACCAAGTAATTGTGAAGTGTAGAATACCTCCTGGCGAACCAAGAAGTATGGGCAGGAAATCTCCCAGAATTCTTTGTTCGGTGTATCACAAGTTACAAGGCGACCGACTCAGTTACCTATGGATGGTAAGAAACCTAAAGTTTTCCTCACAAATATACCCGAAGTTACATGGAAGCCCAAGTCCGTATTAGTGTTGTCTAATGTGAAATCGCATAGTGAGAGCACCCCCTTATACTTTTCGTACTAGAACACTGCACTATATACCTGAATGTACGTGTACGAGCTCCGATATACTTACATACGTGGAGTGGGATTTCATACTCGAAATGCATTGCAGACAAGTTAGCAACAGCTTCTATGTTTAATGACGCTGGAACACGTCTCTAGCCTAGACCTTCTAAGTGTTATCATTAATGTTACAATGCTTTCTTATGTTGATTGAGGTGAATTTTCTGTTGATCCTGTTTAAAATTTTATCTTTGAGGTTCACTGCTTGATGTAATGGTAAATTCATAAAATTAAAACTAAATGAGAAGTAAAATTTTCAATTCAGTTTTTTGAAAATCCTAGCTACTAAGGGATAGAGCAATCAAATTTTTGAGCATACAACAAAGAGAAAAAACTAAATGTAGAGTTCACTAATTTGTTCCTATGCAACACACACAATATCTAAATGCACATGCATGTTTTTCTTTTCAATTTCCTTTAATGTGAATAATTAAAACAAACTAAATGCACAAATCAATCAAACAAATGTTTTCTTTTGAGAAACGAGGAATCAAACAACAATTTCTCTTAGGAAAATGAATAATGAAATTACAATTTTCCTGTAGGAAATGAGGAATGAAACAACAGTTTCCTTTTCGAAAATAGAATTTATCTAATGCACAAATTAACTACTTTGAATTTTATTTTCCAATGATAAAGAAAACAACTAATAAAACATTGAACAAACTACTTTTCAAAGGAGCAAGGACAAGTAATTTTTACTGGTCTCTAAGAGCAATGAAACATCTGAGAATACAGCATAAAATTTGTTGAAACTGAAAGAAAAGAAAAATTTTCATGGAATTTGGTTGGCTGAGGGGGAAACGCACCCTGTAAGGGCAGAAAATGTGTTGCATTGCACCCCTGAATGGAACACAGTGCACTATAGTGCACTGTACCCTGACCAACAGTGCGTTTGGCATAGCTAAGTTTGGGAAAAAAACAGCTAAACACACTTCTAAGGAAAAATTTTCCTTCAAATGACTGATAAAAGAAAGTAGAGTCTATTGATGATGGTAAGCAGAGACAGAAACACCAGGAATGACGGATTTCTCCCTAGTGGAGTCGCCAATTTGTTATATGGAATTCTAATCTACAAATAAACTAGATTCCTTGAGTGTGGTGTTCCTGCACTCAGAACAACAGAAGAAAAACAACTATTACTTTCTCTAAGAAAAGAAAAGAAACTATTTCTTTCTCTAGGACAAATAGATAGGCAGAAAGAAAAGAAGCCTACTTGTGATCCTTTCACTCTCCTTCTCCTTCTGTCATTGTTGTCATTGATCTCAATCCAACTAAAGCCGCTAGATCAATCCCTGTAATCAAAGACAGAGAACATCGAAAAACATACAATATACAAGTATCTATTTATCTTAACCAAATCGAACCGATTATATCTGAGAATGTATAGACAATTGGGAATTCAATTCACAAGATATAAGTATACATATGAGAAAATGAACATATATCTTTATTAAGAATGTAGGAGGAGAAGATTCCAATCAATAGATAAATTCATCGTCAACCTGATCCAACTTTATTCCATCCTCATCACACAAAGAATCATCTCAGTAGCATATCAGTACCTCCAACTCTCATCAATTGAGAATCCAACAACACAAAATTACACAAAATTCTTCCTCCCTAGCACTTAGATGAGTGCTCAATTTATGGGGAAATTGGAGGTAGTTTCTCAATAAATGGAATTGAATGGCTTACTAATAATAGGTGAGACATGTTTCCATGTTCAAAGGCAATGTATGAAAACTTGTATTCGAAGTATGACACCTATGAGGTCTTCTAGAAGGCACTGTACACGTGGAGATTCCCGGAACAATGATGATTTCGCTCCTAGGAGACCAACACACCCTTGAGTGTCAAGAAGTGCATTGTATTTCACCTTTGCATGGAGGTAAGTGCACTAAAACGTAGTTAAGACCATGTAGAGGAGCGTTGATGAGTCAATGTGTCATATAATCTATACTTAAAACTTTGGAAATCTCATAATTGAAGCCATCTATGGAATGTCTTCACTTAGGGTATATAGAAAAAAAATTAAGGGGATGATCTACCCTATTCATTGGTCTTAGGGTTTGATTCCAAATTTTACCATATCTTGGGGGATGATGCCCAAATTGACTTGTAACAACATAGTATGACTCAATTGCAGGAAGGAAAAATTTAAAAGAAATGGATTGGGTGAGGATTCCTTTAGCTATGTTTGGAAATAACAATTCCCAACGAATTATTGCTTGCATGAAAAAGTGAAGTCTTCTTAACCTTGATTTTGTCTGACATTATGAGGATATGTGCTATATTCATGAACATGTATTTGATAGATTTAACAAATGGCTTTCAATATGGTTGGATCCATCAATGAATTGGGGTCCCTTGAGAGATGATATATGTATGTGTTCAGTTACAAGGCAATGTGCTTGGCACAAAAAGGTGAGGTAAATGGTATATATTATATTTATTAATACACTGAAAATTATATTTTTATGGTAGTTTGATGTAAGGAGTGCATGGAAAAAGAGACTGCCATGAAATCTTGAGGAAGGCTTGGGTTGAGCTTTCCCTTAGAAGCATTAGGAACCCATGGGGTTGAGTCATGATGTTTGTCGCTAGTGTTTGTTTTTTCTTTTATTTTTTTAGGGCCTTAAGAATTGGTTGGGAAAGAGGAAAGTGAATGGAGATTGGGGAGAGATGAATGAAACTCAACATGTAATGTATGACTTAGATGAAGAGTGGTGCATGAGTAAGGGAAACTGAATTCCAGAATATGAAATCCTATTGGATTGGTTGGGTTCATTGGGATGAATGGACTCTGATAGGACAATCATAAGAAAGGTAACATGAGAGGTTACATAAATTTATTTGAGGCATCAGATGCCTTGGCTAAGTTTGGAACTGTTCTTCTCAATTTTGTTCATGTTGTGCATGGATAAAGGGAGTTCTCTTAACCTAGACTTTATGATGTCTAAAAATTATGTTATGATTATGATTATGTTAATGTATATATATGTATGGATTCATGTCGTTATCTGAAAATTTTTTCAAGGATAATGGTTGTTTTATGCTAATGTTTATATGTATATATGTATGTATGAATGCATGATTTCGTCTGACAGGGTCTTCAGCGATCATTCATGTCGAAGAATAATTGTTTATGTAGGTGAATGACATGAAGAGGTTTATATTTTATGAATAATCAAGTGGGAATGATAGCCCTAACAGATCTATGAGGTTAGTATCATAGATATGAATTGATATTATGTGTTATACTACACCTACATTGAATTATGGATAGGTAACGTAGAAGGATACATTAGCTGAATGAAGGCAGTATGATCGGTAACATGATGGAACATGCATGAATAGTGGAAAGAGACTAGAAGCAAGGTTGCTTGGCAGAGTCAGTACTGTGTGTTATATGGATGTGCAGTACTACTATTGTATATATGGTGCACATGTTCTATATGTGGTGCTATGTACATAAGGAAATGCGTAAAGTTTGTGTAATGGTGCTATGTACATATGGTGTTGTGTACATGTTGTATATGTGGTTCTATGTACATATGGTGTTGTGTATTTGTTGCATATGTGGTTTTGTGTACATATGGTGAGATGTACATGTAGTATATATAATGTTTTTTATATATGGTGTTGTGTGCATGCTTTACAAGTGGTGCTATGTACATGTGGTTTTGTGTGCATGTGGTGTTGTATACATGTTGTACATGGGGTGATGTGTGCAGGTGGTGTTGTGTACACACCGTGCATGTGGTGTTATGTACACATAGCGCATGTGGTGTTGTGTACACATGGCACTGTGTACACATCATGCATGTGGTGTTGTGTACATGTGGTGTTGTCCACATGTTGTGCAGGTGGTGTTCTGTACATGTGGTGTTGTGTACACATTGTGCATGTGGTGTTATTTAAACATTGTGCAGGTGGTGTTGTGTACACATTGTGGAGGTGTAAATGTTGATACATGTGGTACTGTTGTACATTTGGTATTGTGTTCATGTCGTACATATTTTTTTGTGCACATGTGGCACTATGTACGTGCATTGTGTAGTCATGGTATCATGACATGTGTATTCATTGTGTTGTACTCTATGTGTGTATATGTATTGTGTTTTACATTGGGTGCAGGTGGATGAGTTGTGTTTTACACTGGGTGTAGGTGCATCTGTTGTGTGGTGTTGTATGTTTTGTATGGTTGCATACATGTGGTGTACAATGTGTGTAAGTGTGTGGTGTTGTATGTTGTGTGTGGTTGTATACATGTGGTGAACACTATGTGGGGTTGTATATGTGTGGTGTACACTGTGTGTATGTGTATGTGAGTGAAGAGAATCACTAGGTGCTTTCCATGTGGGGAAACTGATTCAGTGTGTGTACAAACAAGGGTAGAAAAAAAGTACCAATTAAAGGATAATTATCATTATTTTATTTCAGTTTTTTTTATGGTCGTGATCTATGAATCTGATTTATGATGGTTAAATGTGATTTATGATTATGATTTATGATGGTTTTGATCTAACTAGATGTAATATGTTTATAAATGATGATTTGATCAAAAAAATAGTTTGACTTGTTGTGATAGGAAGTGAAAAAAATTACAAGTGTACCTTATTGACGAGCTCCCAATCAGGTATGGTTTTAATTAATTTCAATTTATCTTGAATATAGTGGAATTTATGTGTTTGGTATAGAAAATAATGAAAATTCCCAATTGGGTGGTCGAAAGTGATTGAAAGAATGCTAGAAACATCAAAAAAAGGAACTGGAATAAGCAGCAATATGCTAGTAAAACACTTCAGCGCCATTATGGGCCACTAGTGCCCAATAGTGTCCATTGATTTCCATGAGCATGTTAGGACTTCTATGATGGTTTGAGGTAGAGATATGCCTTGGTTTTTGGACCTTCCAATGTGAAAAAACCTTGATAAGGGAGGGTTCACTCAAGGAACTATGTAACAGAGAAGGGTATGCCCATAGAACATGGAAGGTTTGTGACTGCACGAAAGGGGGTGACCAGATTTCCCAAGGACAGCTAAAATCTGAGCATGCATGCTATATTATATTAATAAAAAAAGGATTACATATATACATGACTTATTGTCTCAAGATAGGGAAACTATCTTGGACACACAATAAGGTGGTTGAGATAATATCTCAACCACACACCAAACTAGGAACATATAGATTTAGCTAACTCCCATGGAATAGGAATAGACTCCTTACATAGAAAGTCACAACTGAGACAAGTAGGAATTACATATTCCAAAACACCCCCGTAATGAACACTTGTCTCGATATCAATCTCAAAAATTTAGTTGTGGTCAAACATAACAAAAGGATATGTCAACGTCCATATATATAAAGGACCAATCATCCATGAGAATGAGTGGGTGCCAATTGCTACAAACACTAGTCTTGTAGGATGTCCTTCACATACATGGTTTTGTCAACCAATATAACTGCATACATGTACATGTACCTTAAAACCCCACTCCAACATAATCATCAAGGGTATTATCAGATTACCCAAATAAGCAATCACAGCTTTGTGCTCAGTAAAGTGAGACCTATGAGAAACCAAGTTTCTCCGATGAGTAAGGTGTTTTTGTAGACCACCTATAATTCGTTTTGAGAATTAAGGCTCCTATGTGCACTGGGGCACTGTAGCTATGAAGGATTTGTAGCCATTAAAGCTCTGTAGTCACGAAGGCTCTATAGCCATTAAGGGTCTGTAGCCACTGAGGCTCCGTAGCCACTAAGGCTCTCTAACCACTATGGCTCAACTCATAGACCTGACTCAACCAAGCCTAGGGTTTTCTCGGCTCACCCTCAACCATGCCAGCAGGAATCCCAGTCCAATTCACTCTCACATGTGGTTTTTGTATTACCACAAACTGACACTACAAAGTGGTTTATGTTTTACCACAAACCTGCAATTACAATGTGGTTTTCAGATAACCAAAAACTTTACGGGGATACATATGCCTCATCAAGCTTACATTACACACTCCAAAGAGTTAACAGGTACATACCTTACAAATACCACTACAAAAAACTCCTAGACTTTCTTACAATTAAAATGTGTGACTGATCATCAAGAGTCTATTCCACAAACTCAGACAAAAAAAACTCACACAAAATTAACTTAATTTCCCATCAAACTTTAATCATTGTTGCTACTACTTTACCTCATATTTTAAAATTGTTCACATCTTGGGTGATCCAGGTGGATATCGGTGGGCACCCACCTATTCCATTTGGACCAGCACCATCAATTCTTGCAGCTTTTCACATTCAACACAACTTACTATTTTTAGCAGGTTTTCGGGTCCTCCACTCTCGGAGCCATTTTGGGGGCTTAATGATTCAGGTGGATATTGGTGGCCACCCACCTATTCCATTTGGACCAGCACCATCAATTCTTGCAGCTTTTCACATTCAGCACAACTTACTATTTTTAGCAGGTTTTCGGGTCCTCCACTCTTGGAGCCGTTTTGGGGGCTTAATGATCCAGGTGGATATTGGTGGCCACCCACCTATTCTATTTGAACCCCCATCTTCAGTTCTTTCAATTTTCAAGTTGCAACAAAACTTACTATTTTTAGCAGTTTTTCGGGTCCTGAACTTCCGGAGCCGTTTTGAGGCCCTAAACGACATTTTTTGGGAAAACGGAGAGAAAAATGTGTCCATGGACCCATATTTCTCATTCAAAAATCAAAGTCCTCGGATAGATCTTTCTAACGAGCTATTGAGCGCGTCAAACGGAGATCGGGTGCCAAAGTTATGCCCCCGGGAAGTTGAACCACCAATTTACCCAAACGGGCGCCCACGGTTTTGGCGCCTCATCTCCTACGGTTAGGTTTTTGGACGTTTCAGATTCTACATTGTTTCTCAACAATAAATAGGCCCTCGAGCCTCATTGTAACACAGTTCAGAGGTCTATAGCCATCACATCTCTTCTCAGAGATTCGCTACCAACACCCTAGCTATTTTATTTCCATTATGCCTGTAAGCATATTTCTGTTATTTGATATTAATGAAATGAAGCATTATTTCCGCTGCATCTCTGTATCTATGGTTATATATGTATTCTGTTGCGTTCCTGCATAAAATCTGGATCAGTGGTATCAGAGCGGGTCTGCTCTTTCTTTGTTTTTCTTTGCATGTCCCCAACGCGGTCAGGGTATAAGGAGTTAGGGCTCGATCTGGTTGAACCCTTGCAAGATCAGCCTCGCAAACCCCGGCGACCTCCCATGGCGGAAGAAAAGAAAGACGAGGGAGCAGGAGATCCTATCAAAATACTGCTCGAGGAGGCCCTCAAGAAACAAAGGAACGCGATGATGGATAACTTTTCTCAAATCCTTCAACGACTGCCCACATATGGCGCATCTGCATCCAACAGCCACTCTGGAGGCGCCACTCCCTTCAAGGTACAGGTAAACTTTGACATTCCTATATTTGAAGGAAAAATTGATGTAGACGCTGTAGACAGATGGTTAAATTTGTTGGAAGGGTATTTCTCGGTCCATGACTTCTCTGACCCAGAAAAGATTATTTTTTCACTTCTCAAAGTTGCCCCCCATGTCAAAGACTGGTGGGAAACCTACCGTGAGCAAGAGGGCGAAGGGGAACCCTCTCCGTTCTCCGCCACACCCACCTGGAATTCGTTCCGAGACGGCATCAAGGAACAATATTACCCCGTGAGGAGTTATGAGGACAAATGCATCCAATGGACCACGCTGCGGCAACAAAAGGATCAACATGTGCACGAGCTGACGAATCTGTTCCATACCCTGCGCACAAGTTGGGTATCAAAGATTCAAAGAAACATTTGGTGCTAAAGTATCGCAGGTGCCTGCACAAATACATTCAGGAGGAAATGGAGTTCCTCGACATCTCCTCGCTTGGTACGGCATACCGGTATGCTGCCAAGATTGAGCAGAAATTCAAACAGAAGAAACGAGACTTTGGATCTGCGAATCCGAAGGTGCCCACGAGGCAAGAGAACAAGGGGGCAATGCAAAAGCAATGCGACTCGAACAACACCACAAATCCAAAAAGAAGGACACGGGAAGTGGTGTGAATTTCTGTATCCCCACTCTGACTGTGAGTGTCGGAGCCAACGAGTCTTTGGTGGGTGAACTAAAAGGCACCGAATCGAATGCATTTTCTAATCTGAGCTAGAGAACAGGACAAGAGCAATGACAAAGGGAAGCGGATCATTGATGCGGATCCCGGTGCCGTGTTTCTACCAAGATCCGAAGGAGGGTCCGAGGATCCGGAAGGGAGGGGAGCGCCTCTTCCAGTCACAGATGTGGGTGAAGGGTTCTCAGCTGCAGTTTCTCGTCGATAGTGGAAGCCAAAAGAACCTCATTTCAGCAGACGTCGTGAAGCGGCTCGGCCTACCAACCATAGCACACCCGCAACCGTATACCATTGGGTGGCTCCACCCGGGGAGAGATCTCCGCATCCGCCAGCAGTGCCGACTTCCATACAGTATCAAGCCATTCACGGATGAGGTATTGTGTGATGTTGCTCCTCTTGATGTAGCTGATGTATTATTGGGCCAGCCATACTTATGGAGGCGACATGCTGTGTATGAGTCTAGGCCTCGTGCTGTTATTATTACTTTGGGAAATAACTTGTACAGGATACCGGAGGTAGTACCGCCTCCTGCCATCTCTTTGACTACTGCAAAACAACGCAGTAAGATTGTTTCCCAGACCAGGAAATTCATTTTCCTTACGACTCACTCCCAGGGAAAGAAGAATATTGTGGCCACAACCTCGAAACAGGGCTCCCTTTCACGGCTGCAGCAGATGGACAAAGTCATGGAGGAATACAATGACAATTTCTCCTCACTCATAGAGGTTCCTCTACACTATCAGGACAAGCACTCCATTGATCTGACTCCCAATGCACCACCACCTGATGTTGCCATACATCCTGCAACTACACATACAAAATCCAAACATGCATTGTATGAGGCTGATAAAGAAACCAACTTTACTAAACGCATCCAGCATGTCCACCCGCAGGTCCATGACATCTTCAACACATCTAATACTTAGTTCACCAGAACTTGCCTCATCTCATGGAGGATCTCAACGCAATGGGGACCATTGCTTCCTAAGGAGGGAGGAATGATATAGGTGGCTATCGGTGGCCACCCACCTATTCCATTTGGACCAGCACCATTAATTCTTGCAGCTTTTCACATTCAGTACAACTTACTATTTTTAGCAGGTTTTTGGGTCCTCCACTCTCGGAGCCGTTTTGGGGGCTTAATGATCCAGGTGGATATTGGTGGCCACCCACCTATTCCATTTGAACCCCCATCTTCAATTCTTTCAATTTTCAAGTTGCAACAAAACTTACTATTTTTAGCAGTTTTTTGGGTCCTGAACTTCCGGAGCCGTTTTGAGGCCCTAAACGACATTTTTTGGGAAAACGGAGAGCAACATGGGTCCATGGACTGATGTTGCTCGTTAAAAAATTGAAGTCCTCGGATAGATCTTTCTAACGAGCTATTGAGCGCGTCAAACGGAGATCGGGTGCCAAAGTTATGCCCCCGGGAAGTTGAACCACCAATTTACCCAAACGGGCGCCCACAGTTTTGGCGCCTCATCTCCTACGGTTAGGTTTTTGGACGTTTTAGATTCTACATTGTTTCTCAACAATAAATAGGCCCTTGAGCCTCATTGTAACATAGTTCAGAGGTCTGTAGCCATCACATCTCTTCTCAGAGATTCGCTACCAGCACCCTAGCTATTTTATTTCCATTATGCCTGTAAGCATATTTCTGTTATTTGATATTAATGAAATGAAGCATTATTTCCGTTGCATCTCTGTCTCTATGGTTATATACGTATTTTGTTGCGTTCACGCATAAATGGGATCGGTGGTATCGGAAGCGAGTCTGCTCTTTCTTTGTTTTTCTTTGCATGTCAGCGCAGTCGGGGTATAAGGAGTTAGGGCTTGATACGGTTTGAACCCTTGCAAGATCGGCCTCGCAAACCCCGACGACCTCCCATGGCGAAAGAAAATAAAGACGAGGGAGCAAGAGATCCTATCAAAATATTTCTCGAGGAGGCCCTCGAGAAACAAAGGAGCGTGATGATGGATAACTTTGCTCAAATCCTTCAACGACTGCCCACCTACGGCGCATCTGCATCCAACAGCCACTCTGGAGGTGCCACTCCCTTCAAGGTACAAGTAAAATTTGACATTCTTGTATTTGAAGGAAAAATAGATGCAGACGTCATAGATATATGGTTGAATTTTCTGGAAGGGTATTTCTTTTTCCATGATTTCTCTGACCGAGAAAATATTATTTTTACACTCCTCAAAGCCGCCACCCATGTCACAGACTGGTGGGAAACCTACAGAATATGCAAAGAGGGGCGAAGAGGAACCCTCTACCCATTCTCGACCACCCACTTGGAATTCGTTCCAAGACGGCATCAAGGAACAATATTACCCCGTGGGGAGCTATGAGGACAAATACATCCAATGGACCACGCTGCGGCAACAAAAGGATCAAGATGTGCACGAACTGACGAATCTGTTCCATACCCTACGCACAAAGTTGGGTATTAAAAATTCAGAGAGACATTTGGTGCTCAAGTACCGCGGCTGTCTGCACAAACACATTCAGGAGGAAATGGAGTTCCTCGACATTACATCGCTTGGCACGGCATATCGCTATGCCGCCAAGATCGAGCAGAAATTTAAGCAGAAGAAGTGAGACTTTGGATCTGTGAATCGGAAAGGTGCCCCCAAACCAACGAACAAGGGGCAAGGCCAAAGCAGTGAGACTAAAAACAACAACACAAATCCAAAGAAGGACACAGGGAAGTGTGAATTTCATAACAACCCCACTCACAGTGCAAACGAGTGTCGGGCCAAACAGTTATTGGTGGCCGAACTAAAGGCACCTGAATCGGATGCATTTTCTGATCCTGAGTCAGAACCAGACAAAGGCAATGACAAAGGGAAGCAGATCATTGATGCGGATCCCAGTGCCATTGTTGCCTACCATCAAGATCTAGAAGGAGGTCCGGAAGGGAGACCCGGAGGAGGGGGAGCGCCTCTTCCAGTCGCAGATGTGGGTGAAGGGTTCTCCGCTGCAGTTTCTCGTCGATAGCAGAAGCCAAAAGAACCTCATTTCAGCAGACGTCGTGAAGCGGCTCGGCCTACCAACCATAGCACACCCGCAGCCGTATACCATCGGGTGGCTCCACCCAGGGAGAGATCTCCGCATCCGCCAGCAGTGCCGACTTCCATACAGTATCAAGCCATTCACGGATGAGGTATTGTGTGATGTTGCTCCTCTTGATGTAGCTGATGTATTATTGGGCCAACCATACTTGTGGAGGCGACATGCTGCGTATGAGTCTAGGCCTGCGTCTTTGTTATTGTGCTGAGAGCCAACGTACGGATACAGGAGGAGTGATCGCGCCTCCTGCCATCTCTTTGACTACTGCAAAACAACGCAGTAAGATTGTTTCCCAGACCAGGAAATTCATTTTCCTTACGACTCGCTCACAGGGAAAGAAGAATAGTGTGGCCACAACCTCGAAACAGGGCTCCCTTTCACGGCTGCAGCAGATGGACAAAGTCATGGAGGAATACGATGACAATTTCTCCTCACTCATAGAGGTTCCTCTACACTGTCAGGACAAGCACTCCATTGATCTGACCCCCAATGCACCACCACCTGATGTTTCCATACATCCTGCAACTACACATACAGAATCCAAACATGTACTGTATGAGGCTGATAAAGAAACCAAATTTACTAAACGCATCCAGCATGTCCACCCGCAGGTCCATGACATCTTCAACACATCTAATACTCGGTTCAACAGAATTTGCCTCATCTCATGGAGGATCTCAACGCAATGGGGACCATTGCTTCCTAAGGAGGGAGGAATGATCTAGGTGGATATCGGTGGCCACCCACCTATTCCATTTGGACCAGCACCATCAATTCTTGCAGCTTTACACATTCAGCACAACTTACTATTTTTAGCAGGTTTTCGGGTCCTCCACTCTCGGAGCTATTTTTGGGGCTTAATGATCCAGGTGGATATTGGTGGCCACCCACCTATTCCATTTGAACCCCCATCTTCAGTTCTTTCAATTTTCAAGTTGCAACAAAACTTACTATTTTTAGTAGTTTTTCGGGTCCTGAACTTCCAGAGTCGTTTTGAGGCACTAAATGAAATTTTTTGGGAAAACGGAGAGCACCATGGGTCCATGGACCGATGTTTCTCATTCAAAAACTGAAGTCCTCGGATAGATCTTTCTAACGAGCTATTGAGCGCATCAAACGGAGATCGGGTGCCAAAGTTATGCCCCCGGGAAGTTGAACCACCAATTTACCCAAACGGGCGCCCACAGTTTTGGCGCCTCATCTCCTACGGTTAGATTTTTGGACGTTTAAGATTCTACATCTTTTCTCAACAATAAATAGGCCCTCGAGCCTCATTGTAACACAGTTCAGAGGTCTATAGCCATCACATTTCTTCTCAGAGATTCGCTACCAGCACCCTAGCTATTTTATTTCCATTATGCCTGTAAGCATATTTCTGTTATATTTTATTAATAAAATGAAGCATTATTTCCGCTGCATCTCTGTATCTATGGTTATATAAACATTTTGTTACGTTCCTGATCATTAGTCCCCAACGCGGTCGGGTATAAGGAGTTAGGGCTCGATCTGGTTGAACCCTTGCAAGATCAGCCTCGCAAACCCCGACGACCTCCCATGGCGGAAGAAAAGAAAGACAAGGGAGCAGGAGATCCTATCAAAATACTGCTCGAGGAGGCCCTCTAGAAACAAAGGAACGCGATGATGGATAACTTTGCTCAAATCCTTCAACGACTGCCCACATATGGCGCATCTGCATCCAACAGCCACTCTGGAGGCGCCACTCCCTTCAAAGTACAGGTAAACTTTGACATTCCTATATTTGAAGGAAAAATAGATGCAGACGCTGTAGAAAAATGGTTAAATTTGTTGGAAGGGTATTTCTCGGTCCATGACTTCTCTGACCGAGAAAAGATTATTTTTGCACTCCTCAAAGCCGCCCCCCATGTCAAAGACTGGTGGGAAACCTACCGTGAGCAAGAGGGCGAAGGGGAACCCTCTCTATTCTTGACCACACCCACTTGGAATTCGTTCCGAGACGGCATCAAGGAACAATATTACCCCGTGGGGAGCTATGAGGACAAATACATCCAATGGACCACGCTGCGGCAACAAAAGGATCAAGATGTGCACGAACTGACGAATCTGTTCCATACCCTGCGCACAAAGTTGGGTATTAAAGATTTAAAGAGACATTTGGTGCTCAAGTACCACGGCTATCTGCACAAACACATTCAGGAGGAAATGGATTTCCTCGACATTACATCGCATGGCACGGCATATCGCTATGCCGCCAAAATCGAGCAGAAATTTAAGCAGAAGAAGCGAGACTTTGGATCTACGAATCCGAAAGGTGCCCCCGAACCGAAGAACAAGGGGCAAGGCCAAAGCAATGTGACTCAGAACAACACCACAAATCCAAAGAAGGACACAGGGAAGTGGTGTGAATTTCATAACAGCCCCACTCACAGCACAAACGAGTGTTGGGCCAAACAGTCTTTGGTGGCTGAACTAAAGGCACGCGAATCAGATGCACTTTCTGATCCTAAGCTAGAACCAGACAAAGGCAATGACAAAGGGAAGCAGATCATTGATGCGGATCCTAGTGTCATTGTTTCCACCACCAAGATCCAGAAGGAGGGTCCAGAGGATCCAGAGGAGGGGGAGCGCCTCTTCCAGTCGCAGATGTGGGTGAAGGGTTCTCCGCTGCAGTTTCTCGTCGATAGCGGAAGCCAAAAGAACCTCATTTCAGCAGACGTCGTGAGGCGGCTCGGCCTACCAACCATAGCACACCCGCAACCATATACCATCGGGTGGCTCCACCCAGGGAGAGATCTCCGCATCCGCCAGCAGTGCCGACTTCCATACAGTATCAAGCCATTCATGGATGAGGTATTGTGTGATGTTGCTCCTCTTGATGTAGCTGATGTATTATTGGGCCAACCATACTTGTGGAGGCGACATGCTGTGTATGAGTCTAGGCCTCGTGCTGTTATTATTACTTTGGGAAATAACTTGTACAAGATACCGGAGGTAGTACCGCCTCTTGCCATCTCTTTGACTACTGCAAAACAACGCAGTAAGATTGTTTCCCAGACCAGGAAATTCATTTTCCTTACGACTCACTCACAGGGAAAGAAGAATATTGTGGCCACAACCTCGAAACAGGGCTCCCTTTCACGGCTGCAACAGATGGAAAAAGTCATGGAGGAATACAATGACAATTTCTCCTCACTCATAGAGGTTCCTCTACACTGTCAGGACAAGCACTCCATTGATTTGACTCCCAATGCACCACCACCTGATGTTGCCATACATCCTGCAACTACACATACAGAATCCAAACATGTACTGTATGAGGCTGATAAAGAAACCAAATTTACTAAACGCATCCAGCATGTCCACCCGCAGATCCATGACATCTTCAACACATCTAATACTCAGTTCAACAGAATTTGCCTCATCTCATGGAGGATCTCAACGCAATGGGGACCATTGCTTCCTAAGGAGGGAGGAATGATCCAGGTGGATATCGGTGGCCACCCACCTATTCCATTTGGACCAGCACCATCAATTCTTGCTGATTTTCACATTCAGCACAACTTACTATTTTTAGCAGGTTTTCGGGTCCTCCACTCTCGGAGCCGTTTTGGGGGCTTAATGATCCAGGTGGATATTGGTGGCCACCCACCTATTCCATTTGAACCCCCATCTTCGGTTCTTTCAATTTTCAAGTTGCAACAAAACTTACTATTTTTAGCAGTTTTTCGGGTCCTGAACTTCCGGAGCCGTTTTGAGGCCCTAAACGACATTTTTTGGGAAAACGGAGAGCAACATGGGTCCATGGACCGATGTTGCTCATTCAAAAATTGAAGTCCTCGGATAGATCTTTCTAACGAGCTATTGAACGTGTCAAACAGAGATCGGGTGCCAAAGTTATGCCCCCGGGAAGTTGAACCACCAATTTACCCAAACGGGCGCCCACAGTTTTGGCGCCTCATCTCCTACGGTTAGGTTTTTGGACGTTTAAGATTCTACATTGTTTCTCAACAATAAATAGGCCCTCGAGCCTCATTGTAACACAGTTCAGAGGTCTGTAGCCATCACATTTCTTCTCAGAGATTCGCTACCAGCACCCTAGCTATTTTATTTCCATTATGCCTGTAAGCATATTTCTGTTATATTTTATTAATAAAATGAAGCATTATTTCCGCTGCATCTCTGTATCTATGGTTATATCTGTATTTTGTTGCATTCCTGCATAAATCCGGATCATTGGGGAATATTTATCTTTTTCAATTAAGTCTTGGAACTCCATTCTTCACCTATCATTTGTTATAGTCGTGAATTCTAACAAAATGAATTTTCCTACATTGAGTTAGCTAGGCTCAATAAGGCTCAACAACTTAATTCATGATTCCAAGACATTAAAAAAACTTTCATATTAACAAAACATTAAATTTCTCTATCTCTACCCACATATGACTTTTATAGGAAACACTTAAGGTGGCTCCACATGCTTGTGTCCAAGAATGATGACTGTTGCAATGGAGGTAGACAATCCTCCTATTACCGGAGTTGATTTTCCCTTCAACATTGTTTCCTTGAAAGACGACTCCATTTTATTCTTCGGATGGAGTTTAACCTCTTCAGGATATATGGGCTTGAGAACCCTTTTGTAATTCCCAAAGAATAGAACACAAAAAAATTCCAAATCTAAAAACCATAAGATGGGCTACCGGTTCGCTCTACTTCATTCACCACTAGATTATAAACAGAGGGATGGACCTACAAAGCATTGAACCAATGACTGTCAATGGAGACATCATCACATCAATGTGGATTAATTGAATCATCAAACTAACTCTGGAAATATACTTCTTCATTAAATCCTTTCCAATTTGTTGGATTCATGAAGCTACATATTCTACATATGGTTCAAATTTCTATCAGGTGGAGCACGCCACGTCCAAAATTGTTCACCTCTCAGCCATTGGATCTCAACAATAATTTATTAACTTATCAAATATTGGCTCGTTTTCTAAAAATATTTGATCACACAAGCGGAGTGATCAAAATAACAATCTCGCCACTCACATGCTCACTTCCATCGATCTTGATGGATGGCTCCCTTCAAAACTTACACCTTATCTCTTTCTACATCCAGTAGGTCAGACAATAATTCTCCAGTTGAAGCAGATCTCAGGGGTTGATCGCCACAAATACCACTTCTTTTCTAAAAAAGCGCTCAAGAAATCCACTGATTACAGTCTCCCATATAGCTTGAACGAGATTTATATAAACCAATGATTCATAGGAGATATCCTCGGACATGTGTTATGGCCAGTCGTATTGCTACTCTCATGGACCATACAAATAGCATGCTAAGGTGGAATTATCTGGAAAAATGTCAAATGGTGGATTAGTGCCAAAACAACAATGGCATGGTGCGGTGAACCTCCTCCTCAGATCGCTCTCTCAAATGAAGCTATGGATATTTTATGATGTAAAAACAAAACAAAAATTCACTAGACTCTTTATTTCCCTTGGCCCAGAAGGCACCAAGTCTAGGCCCATATGGGTTCTGATACCAAGATAAAATCTGGGCATCCATGCTATATTTTATTAATAAAAAAAGGATTACATATATACATGAAGTATTATCTCAATATAGTTTCGGCCAAGCCCATACAGGCTCTGATACCAAGATAAAATATGCGCATGCACACTATATTATATTAATAAAAAAAACATTACATATATACACGAAGTATTGTCTCGAGATAGGGAAACTATCTTAGGCACAATAAGTTGGTTGAGATAATATCTCAACCACACACCAAACTATGAACATATAGATTTAGCTAACTCCTGTGGAATAGGAGCAGACTTCTTACATAGAAAGTCACAACTGAAACAAGTAGGAATTACATATTCCAACAGGGATTTTGTAGCAAAGAAGGGAGGGACAAGGAATACAATTATGTTGTTCATTAGCATTGTCAGATGGAATCATAAGCACACTCTTGAACAATGAGTCGTAAATTTTTCATTGAGAGGACAAGTGGCGCAAGATTGTAGTGCAGGATGTTGGATGAGGAATTTGGATTTGGTAGTGGATTTCAAAATTCATGGGAAGGATGTGAATTGTGTTACTACTTTTGAGGGTGGAGGTGTGAGCCTCTGGATTACGTTGTTGATCATACGATAACCTTATCCTTTTATTTGTTGGTTAGAGAAAATATGCATTCGTATATATGTGTTTATTATTGTAAATACTATATCGAGTTATGTTATAAATCTCCATAGATGGTATGATTATTTTCTAGTTGAAGAAAATCTGCATGAGTATATGTGGTTGTTATTTTAAATATCACAATCAGTTGTGTTATCAAGCTCGATTAAATGGTATATTTTTCATTTTTTCAACAGGATGTCATTGTAAATACTGCAACGGGCTGTGTTATAAATATCCATGGGTATTATGTTTTGGTTTAATAATTTTGTTGGTTTATAGATGTCATTAAACACTGACCAAAGTGTTCCCCAAGTAGGAGGATTCTGTAACAACCCTAGCTAAAAATCCATGTAATAAAGTTAATAAAGGAACAATAACACCAAGGTCATGGGACACATATTCCAAGGTAAATGGTGGGAAAGCCATCCTAGTGGGTGACGCTTTCAGTTTATTTATGGCTAATGAAATTGGAAAAGGAATTTGTAAAGGAAAATAGGCATTTATTTATGAAAATAAAGGAAAATAGGAGAAAATGAAGGTGAAATGTCACAAAATTGCATGAGAAGGAAATTGAAGAGAAAATAGATGAAATTGAATAAAATAGAGGCCTTAATGATAAAAAGGCTTATGAGGATCAGTTCACATAATTTTGATAGTTTTAGCATGGATCTCTCTCTCTATTATCTCTCTCTCTCATACTCTTGAACACTTAGAGGAATCTTGGAGCATTCTTGGAGAACATTTGATTTGGAGAAAGAAGGAAAAGGAGAGCAAGGAAGCTCATGGGGATAGTTGTATCATCACCTACAGTTGTATTATTTGCATGCATCATGTTGCATTTATTATTTCCTTGATCATTTTTGCATCCATGGTATATGAATGCAGTTATTGGGTTATGATTTTTCATTTCCATGGAGGATTACCTGTATTGAGAGTGGTTTTTCCAAGCCTTTCCATTTCCTAGATAGCCATGCTATTGTGGGTTTTCACATTTGTTTTATGATTGTTTCTCATGTACCTTGTGACCATTATTTGAGTTATTAGTTCATGGAACCTTGGTTGGGTGAATTCTCTCGAAGCCCTAGAACAAATTGGGTTGTGTTACTAGTCTTGGAAGCCTTGGTTGGAAAAATAGTGTAGAGCCCTTACTAGTTTGAGATACTAGTCTTGGAGACTTGGTTGGACAAACACATTGCATCCCTATAATCATTGTGGCTTGATTTACTAGTCCTGGATCTGAGTTGGAACAAATGATCTATTGTGCTAGACAGCTTGGGTACAGAACGATCTGGTGATGGTTAGTGATGTTTGACCGTGAAGTGTAATTACTGGATGAGGGTTGAGGTGGTTTTGCCTCTAGAATCCCTAGTTTAGTTTTGTTCTAGTTATTGCATTAGATCCCACATTCATGCTTGGAATATGGCATGGGGGTGATTGGCTAAGAGAAATATTTGGTTCATTCCAATCGATGGTCAGGTGGTACGTGGAAGTCCCTCACTTGGTTGGAATTTTCATACGTTAATAAGAGGTATTTTATATTGTGGTGTATGAGAATATGTGTTGATTATGATGGTTATATTATGGATACCTTTCCATGGTTTATATGTTGGTTATTTTCTCATTATATCATGTATATTTCCTATGCCTCTTGACATGTTTGATGAATATATGAATGGTTGATGAATGCATGGACTAATAGATTTTGTTGTAGCTATTATGGGATGGAATTAGACCTTCTTGATGATTCTCGGATAAGTTTCATATCTCTATGCTCAAATATATAATTATGACCCATAGATTACATGTTTATGTATTTGATGGAATTTCTGCTAGTGTTAGGCCTTGGCAGGTCAAGTTATTTTCTAAGTTTTCTATGGAAGACCTTGTATTTGTGTCATTCATTGTTTCAGAAAGTTTCGTTAAGTTCTCGGAAGTGACTTGGAGTGTAGCCTTGAAAAGGTGGCACAAATTTCACGGTCTCAAACACAAAACAATGAAATTGAGACTGTAGTCACATGGTTGTAGGATTATGCATGTGATGGATGCTTTCATTCACATGGATATAAGCTTGTGAATTCGACTCGGAGTTCAACTCAGTGGAAAAAAAAGTTAGCTCAGGCTCTAGGCACCTGAAGGGGCCGTTTAGCCCTTGGGGTTCTTTTAGCACCTAAGGGAAGTCGATAAGGTTTTATTTTGTCGATTCCACTTCCTTAAGGTGATCTAGGAGGTTAAATCACATCATTGTAACTATTCATCACATAGTTACCCTGGTGGACCTATAAGCTTGGGTAAATATGGGAGGAGGGTGTTACATATGTCTTTAAGGTTGTAATTAGTTTTGTACTCTTTTGTATAAGTAGGTTACAATTGGAAGATTGAACAATATATTTTAAAATATTCTATAACCACACAAGTTTCTTATATACATGAGTCATATAATGTTATGAGAGATTTCTTGTTTAACACTAATATTTTCTTAAAGTTGTTAAGACTCAAAAGTTGAGAGTTGTATGTTTCATCTTGAGTTATATTTAAAATTTATATAATGCCATTCTTGTTACTAATGTAATGGAGGATTATTATGATGATGGGTTTATGTCTATCATATATCTAGCTTATCTATATGTACTGGTAGTTGATATGAATTGTGTTAGTTATAATAGTTTAAAATAATGTGACTAATGAATTAGTAAGAGATGCAACCCCCATTAAATAAATAACTTTTCACATTAATCACATGCAATTTATAATGTTCACTCAAGTGAGATATCCTTCCTCTTCGAACATTGAATATGTTAGTGCACTAGACCATGTTGGTTCATTGTTGGACACCTTCCATGGAACCTAAGTTTGTAACAAAGGCAACAACACGATTCCATTATTGGGATCTTAGCCAGTTCAAAGCAGGGAAAATTTTAAGGGAAAATTTTAGCCCAAAGGAGAAATTTAAGGGGTTTTAGATTTTAGAGGGGAGAATTTTTGAAATATAACCATTTTTGTAATTTTTGTATAGTTAGCCTCAAAATTATTTTAAAAATAATTAATTGTTATTTTTTAGCCCAATAAAATAGGAGCGCATAAAAAGTGAAAGTTCGGATTCGCCTCCCATTAGAATGGTTTGGTCTGTTTTCTTTGCATTCGCCCCCGATTTAATGGGTTGGAGGGTTTTGAAATGTCATTCACCCCACAGTGTACGTAGATGATGAGGAAAATGGAGTCAATTTACTGGGTTGGAGGGTTCTGGAATGACATTAGTCTCCAATTCCATTTACGATGAAGGCAATGGAGTCGATTTACTGGGTTGGAGTGTTTTGGAATGGCATTCGCTCCCAGTTTATGCTAGTTTACGCCATTGATGAGGGAAATGACGTCGTTGATGAGGGAAATGACTAATGAATCTTTCCAAAAATAAAAAAAATTGATACCTGAATTACCTCAGGTGGAATTTTATAGGGATGAAGAATTATTAGGAGGGAAGGGAAGCAAGGTAGGCAGGGAGGAAATTTACAGGAGCAGAAGATGAATAGGGCCGGCATGTGGAAGATTGGATTAACATTGAAGTCTGGAGGAGCCGGTAGCGCACGGTCATTCACAGTGAATGCAAATAAGGGGGCGAAAGGGGGTGCAATGGGTTCCCCTGCTGCTCCGACGATCACTAATCAATAAAGAGCTGAAATCGAGCATGACAGTGGGGGCCAACATCTTGAAAGATGCATTGGATCCTCCCGTGAAGCCAGATAATGAATACCCCTATTGGTTGTGGCACATCCTCGATAAGCAGACGCCTCTCAGCGAACTGGAAAGAAAGTACCCCAACACCTTGCCCTTCCCTGAGCTCCAACGCTTCGTCAAGCTCGATAATCACCGGAGGATTAAGGAAAACAATGCCTCGAGAGCCAAGCACTGACTGGTAGCATTCCGTTTTTTCCACTTTGTTACAAAAATTTAAATCGTAGAATGGATGCATTTGAAAATAATGAAGGGTGTTTATACGCCTTCTTTCATTCGAAAACTAGACATTCCTGCATTATTATACATAACGCTAAATTTTGTCTAGATATTTCTGTAATTTTCATAAATGTTTATCCAGTTTGCCTCAAATTGTCCTTATCTGAAAAAATTTATCACTTTTAACACATCACTGATCATGATGGATTGGGATTGGTAACTTGTGCATTTCTCACTTCATTTTGTGATTGACCATCATTTAATTTAGCTCACGCAAAATGAAGGCAACATGCTTGCAAATAAGGGAAGCATTATGAAATGTACCATTGTTATTCAAGTGGTTAATATGCCACGGGTTTTTTTTTCATTCTAATATTTGATTACAGGGTAAATTAACTGCTAACACGATATCAATCAACTCTTTGTAAGTTCTGCTGAATAAATCGTGCTTGCTCCCAAAACCTGGACCACAATCACCCATTCTAGTTCACATTCCGTGACCTCTTGAAAATTTCTTCCATGACTATAAAATATTATCTCCTCTTGTCCATTATTCCACATAGGTTAAGAAGGTTGGTCCATGACAACACATAAGTTCCAACATACAATGGTACTTATGCTAATGGGAGTAGACAAGGAAGAGATGTCCCTATTAACATAATGGTTAAGTGGTAGTGGGTGGCATATGCTTGCTTTCTCAGCTGTCTCTCCCTACTCTCTGGATGTGATGTGTGGGTGTGAAACAATAGTGTTGGATATTCCTATCTTGTGACATCTTGGAATTGCTTTTATGACTACAAAATCTCCTCTATATTATCTCTCAGAACTGGGCATCAAGTTGCTTATGTTTAGGTATGGTGATTATTATAACTTTGCCCTATTTCCATATAATTTTATTAAGATTGACAATATCCACATATTGGTGTTTAGGCACCCAGTTCCTCTCATCATTGTAACACATTGATGGTTCCTGTTTCTTTTTAATAGTTTTTATTTCACACGTACATACCTAAACAATTCAGAAAGATAGAATACTTTTCTGAATACTCTGGGTTTATTGAAGATTTGGTCTCTGTCACTTCAAAGTTCTTGGAAGATGAGTTTTGAAGATAGAGGTTGCCCCCTGATGTCCTTATTGACATCTATATCTACCTGAGTTGTATTTAGCAAAAAAAATTTGTTGCTAATTTCAGTTGTTTTGGCGATGCAAAGTTTATTTGGAGCCCAATGTATTCTTGGTGTGGCTTCATTATGGTTATTTTGGATCCTATTATTATGAATTACATGTCAGCCTAAGTCTATTCGTGAGGGAAATGGAGGGTTTTGGGTTGCATTCGTCCCCATTTCCATTTTTTGGCTTGGAAAGTTGGAGGGTTATTGGAATGGCATTCGCCGATTGAATGAATGTGGAACATGAGAATTTTCAAGAGAATTTTTGTTATAGGAGATGTATCAAGGTTTAACAAAGGAAAGGCTAATCGAGGACAATGCAACCTTTCAAGAAGACCAGTTGACTACAAGGTCGAATTGTGGACCGTGGTTGGTATGCCAGTGTCACGGACTCTAATGATTGGAGGATATGCACATAATGGATGGGGTGAGGAGGCCATTGAGTTGTTTCACCAAATGCAAGGGGAAGGAGTAAACCAAGACTCGATCACTTTCTCCATTGTTCTTATCTCTTGCTCCAGCCTTGGAAATCTGGACTATGGTAAGAAGATTCATGGTAATATTATCCAAGTTGGATATGAATCAAATGTGTTAATAAGGAATACTATTGTTGATATGTATGAAAAATGTGGAGATATGGAGGATGCACAACTCATGTTCGACACAATGCTAGAGCAAGATGATGTTTCATTTAATGCCTTGATTGTTGGATATTCTCGGCACCAATGTGGGGAAGATGCATTGAACCTTTATAGCCAATTACAAAAGAAAGGGCTAGATGTATCTAAGTTTACCTTTGAAATGGTTCTCAGTGCATGTGCCAGCCTACTAGCTGTAAATAGGGGCAAAAAAATCCATACCCATGTCATTCTAAATGGATATGAGTCGAATGTCTTTGTGGGGAATGCCCTTGTTGATATTTATGCAAAATGTAGGAGCATTGACAATGCAAAGAAATTATTCGTTGAAATTCCTGAACGGGATGGAATTTCATGGAATGCAATGATCACGAGATATGCCCAGCAAGGGAATGGAGAGAAGGGCCTAAAGTTCTTTCAACAAATGCAAGGAGAAGGCATGAAGCCTACCGAATTCACGTTCTTAGTGTTCTTAGTGCATGTGTTAATTTGCAATCTCTCAGACTGGGGAAACTAATTCATTCCCAAATCATCAAAACAAGATTTTATTCTAGTGTATTTGTAGGAAATTCTTTGGTTGATATGTATGCCAAATGTGGGGACTTAGATGAAGCACGCTTAATATTTGAGAGAAGACCTAACCGTAATGTCATCTCATGGACTGCAATGATAGAAGGCTAGGTACAAAAAGGACATAGTGAGGATGCCTTGAAATTATTTCAAGAAATGCAAAGGAGAGGTGCTAAACCAGACCAAGTTACCTTTGCAAGGATTCTTAGAGCCACTGCCACTATAGCTTTCTTAGAACTGGGCAAGCAGGTTCAAACCCATACTTTTAAAACTGGGTTTGTAAAAAATTTCTTTTCTGGAAGTGCTCTCATTGATATGTATTCCAAATGTGGAAGCATAGAGAGTGCACTCCACATGTTCAAAAAATGCCTGAGCGGAATTTGATTTCATGGAATGATATGCTTGCAGGATTTTCTCAGAACGGGTATGGCAGGGAAACACTCCAACTATATGAAGAAATGTTACGTTCTAACATGAATCTAGACTAGGTCACTTTCATTAGTGTTCTCTTTGCATGCAGAAGGTTATCAATATTATAATTCCATGAGTCGAGATCATTGTCTAACACCAAGAGCATAACACTATGCCTGCATGATCGATCTTCTTGGTTGCCATGCATTCCTAGATGAAGCAGAAGAATTCTTTAACGAGATGACATGTGAACCTGATGCTATTATGTGGTTGGCACTGCTTGGTGCGTGCAGAATTCATGGAAATATTCGGCTGGGAGAACGTACAGCAGATTTCCTTTTCAAGTTGGAACTAAAAAGTGCAACACCGTATATACTACTTTCTAATATATATGCCACTGCTGGAAGGTGGGAGGATGTAGAAAAGGTGAGGAAAATGATGAATGACAGGGAAGTTAAGAAAGAAACAACATATAGCTAGATTGAGGTTGTGGTTGGGGTGCATGCCTTTGTTTCAGATGATATATTTCACCCACAAATTAAAGAGATGTATGCAACATTAGATAAATTAGCTATGTATATGAAAGCAGCTGGTTATGTGCCAGACAAAATTTTTGTGTTGCATAATGTGGATGAGGAACATAAAGAAAAGTTCTTCTGTTTTCACAGTGAAAAACTAGCAGTTGCATTTGTGCTTATCAACACCCCTTCTTGATAAAACTAGTAGTTTCATTTTGAAAATAACAATACATTAATACCAATTCTCCTTTAATGAAGACTGTTATCAATCTTTCTCGTTTTTCCTTTGATCGTCATGTCTATAGTTTATTGGAGAAGGGCCTTAATTTTTCTCTTGCTCCTAAAAAAATACCTATTCATGACATCATTTGTGATATAGAATACGGGATTAGAGATTTGCCTGATGATACTAAAGACATCATTAGGCAAGACTGTTCTGTCATCCTTAGAAAAGCTAAGCCTCCTAAGAGCAACATTAGCAAACATGAGTTTGAAGCTCTAAAGTCCTTAAACAATAACCAGGACATTGTCGTTCTTAAGGCTGATAAGGGAGGTGCTACGGTTATTTTAAACAAGGATGATTATACGAATAAGATGTTGGATCACCTTCAAAATAGCAGTAGCTACAAGAAGCTTGATAAAAATCCCCTTAAAAAAGTGGCAAAAGCTGTTTCTTTGGCAATAAAATCAAGTAGCACTGTTGGCTCCCTTAGTAAAAAGCTTATTGAAAGTAATCCCCTCACCCCGAGGATTTATGGTCTTCCTAAGATTCATAAGGTAGGTGTTCCCCTTCACCCCATTGTCAACACCATAGGTGGTCCGACTTATCTTCTCGCAAAATTTTTAGCTTGTAAGTTGAAGCCCCTTGTTGGTCACACCGACTCCTTTGTCAAAGATTCTTCCTCCATTAATGAATTGAAAGACATTAGGTTGGATCCAGATGATAGGTTTGTGAGTTTTGATGTTGTATCATTATATACCTGCATTCCCATTAAAGAAGCCATTGATGTCATCTCTCGTATCACGGATCCTGATACTGCTCATCTCGTAGAGATTTGTCTCACCTCGACCTTCTTTAGTTTCGAAGGTGTATTCTTTGAACAGACCTGTGGTGTGGCCATGGGTTCCCCCCTTTCCCCTGTTGTTGCTAATCTTTTCATGGAAAACTTTGAATCGAAGGCCCTTTCCTCTTCCCTTTTTCAACCGAAGCTTTGGAAAAGGTTTGTTGATGACACCTGTGTGTTGTGGCCCCATGGTAAAGAGAAATTGGACCTTTTCTTCCAACATCTTAATGATCAATCTGACTTCATTAAGTTTACCATGGAATTCAAAGTTGATGGTAGCCTGCCCTTTCTGGATGTCCTTCTTTCGAGAAATGATGATGGTTCCTTTTCTCATCAAGTTTTTAGAAAGAAGACGCATACTGAACAGTATTTACATGCTAGTTCTCATCATTTCCTGGCTCAGAAGCTTGGGGTTCTCAGTACCCTAGTCACCAGAGCCTTTAGAATCTCTGATGTGAACCACTTTGAAGGTGAAAAATCCCTTCTCCTTAATGTCTTCTGTAAGAACGGCTATAGCAGGACTCAATGTCTTAGAGCTTTTCAAAAAGCTGAGAAAGGTCCGAAGGTTAAGAAAGATCCTTGCGATAGGTCATCAGGAGTTCACCTTCCTTTTATCCAAGGTACTACTAATAAAATCGCAAGGATCTTGAAGAAACATAATGTCTCCTCAACTTTCAAGCCTCTCCGCACTATCCGTAGTTCTCTTAGATCTGTTAAAGACCCGATTTGCCCGATGGATGGTAAGGGTGTTTATTTGATTCCGTGTTCCTGTGGGACACCTTACATTGGTGAAACTGGTCAATCAATTAACCAAAGAATTCATGAACATGTTGCTGACCTTAGACATGGTAGATCTCGGTCCTCTGCCTTGGCAGAGCATGTTGAAAAAACAAATCACCATATTTGTATTGAAGTTACTAAGGTTATTGCAACAATTGATCACTTCCACCACCGAAAGTTGAGGGAAGCCTTGGAAATAGAAAAGAGGCCGGTTAACCTTAATAGGGATGATGGGTGGGATGTTAGCAGATGCTGGATCCCTGCACTTCACTCTTAGTTTTTTTTTTTTTTTTCGTTCTTGATTCCTCTCTCCAGATGTATGCTCCTTTTATTTTATTAATTTGGTGTTGATTAGTATTTTTGTTTTGTTTTTATTTTTATTTTAATTTTTAAAATTTTTATTTTAATTTTTATTTATTTATTTATTTATTTTTTATTTTTATTTTTTATTTTTATATTTTATATTTTTATTTTTATTTTTATTTTTATTTATTTATTTATTTATTTATTATTATTATTATTATTATTTAATTCATTTATTTATTATTATTATTATTAATTTGTATTTATTTTTATTTTTAATTTTATTTATTTATTTATTTTTATTTTATTTTATTTTTATTTTTATTTTTATGAATTTTTATTTATATTTTATTTATATTTTTATTAGTATTACTAGTATTATTTATTTATATTTTTCTTTATTTATTTGATTATTTTTTGTTTACTTACTTATATTTATATTTATTTATTCATTTATTTATTTCTATTTCTATCGGGAAACTTACCTCTTTAGTAATAGGAAATAGAAATAGAAATAGAAATATTTCTATTTTTATCGGGAAACTTACCTCTTTAGTAATCTTAAATTAATTAATTAAGTATTATTATTTTATAATTTTGCAAATTTGTCATTTTATAAGATTTTTATAAATTACTTGTTTTTTATTAGAATTATGATTTTAAAAAATTATTTCTATACATGAATTGTGATTTTTATTGTTTCCATTTTTGAATTACCAAATTTACTAATAGATTTTTGGAATCTTGTTGATATTGGCATTATTGTAATTAAGTATTATTATCATTACTTATGTATTTATTTGATTAGATTTGATTTTATATTTTATTTTTATTTTATATAGAATTTATAATAAAAATATAATTAAAATTTTTGAAATATAATAGAATTAATACTAAAAATAAAATTCTTCCTATTCTAGTTAAACTAGCCGTTTTTCCAATGGCTAGTTGGAGATGTCCTGATCTACTTAAACTGGTTCCTGATCAGATTGCTCATCTTGTCCTGATGATGAACCACACTGGTTGGTTCGAAACGCATCGACAGAAATTTATGTTATGTGATTTTCACCGAAAATTATTACACAAAATCTATGGACCACAGAAGCCAAATTCCTAATAATATATTTACTTTCTGGATATAGATTTTCTTCATTTTGGCATGATTAGCAATGCCAACGGTTAGATTTAGTTAATGTAATTGCATGGGTTTCGTGAAATGGAATTGTGCTTCCCGTAAAATGTTTTCAAACAAGGTTACTAAATGGATGTGTTTGCATGTGAATTTAACCCCTATTATCCTTTAAATACAATGATAAAAGGATAGAAAATTGAAAAATTAGAAGCTTATCTTTTGAAGGAAATGTAGGTAGAATTTGCCCCAAAATGTTGAAACCTTCAAGGGAGGCACTGGTGCAACTCTTCCATTTGGTATTTCATGTTCGTATGCGTTTGAAATTTCTCGTTTCTTGATTTGTCTTCTATTATTGCACACACTGGTGGGTTGCTCCTCAACTTGCCTCGCATATCTTAATTTTCATTAGATATCTAGAAACATGGAAAGGTAATGCATTTTTGTGAAAATGATGTTGCATGGAAGGTACTGCTTGTAGGTTGTTCCCTTGTTCAGTTTGTCCATTCTTTTCAAAACCATATTGTGCATTGATTGTGTACTTTTCCTTTTTTTATCAAGTGTATTAGGTTTTCATCATGCAATTATATTGTTATCTTACACTTGCTCAATTTAAGCTCATTAATTCCAAAGTTTTGAGTGAAATATCATTTTCTCCTGGTACCTCCTACTCTGCCCTTGACTATATGTGGTGCACTTGTTTCTGGGCTTTGAAGTTATGTTTGCCAGGCTGCACAAGGTTGACTGCCAATGGCATTGTAAAAAATGTCAAAGCACATACAATGCCAACATGCATGGATTGAAGCATTTGAGAATTAGTGGTATTTTTGGGATAACAAGAGAGCACCTTGAGAAGTTGAATTACCTTTTGCATGGTGGTTTACAGCAGAATTCTCATTCATTAAAACCATGATTTTATCCTAATGGTCGCTATTATTCACTTTCATATGATGATGACAGTACAATTGATATTGAAGCTTTCCCTAGACGTGGGAATGCAAGGCTTGTTTATGACTGCACCAATGAAAGTTTCCAAAAGAAAAAAGACCACACAGTTATAGAGTACTGGGATTGTACATTTTGTATTGCACGTTGTGACGAGTGTGGAAGGTGTATTGATGGTAGTGAATATGAAAAAACATTTTGTCTCAATATGCTCTGTGCTGACTGCGTGCAGGCTTCTCAACTGCCAGGAATCAGAAGAGCTCGCCTGTGGTAAATATACATTATCAGAATTTTAGCTTTACTTTAGGCTTCAACGATTTTGGGCTATTGCTTGATTGTAATTTGGGCCCAAAATTGAATGTTTTGACCCTATATCAGGGAGCTATTGAAGACAAAGAAAACAAATCGTTATCTTTGTGTGTTTTGAGGTATACATATTAGTTTTCCTTATTTTGAGAATCAAAGGTATATCGAGGACAACAAATATGAAGAAATTCTATTTCAATTTTCATGAGAAGAAGGCAATAACAGTTTTTCCTTTGGGAGATTTTGGAGAATGTTGGCTGATAGTTTAGGCCCTGTGAGATTAAAATTTTTGTTTTCAGGCCTTGTTCATGAGAAGGCTACTGAATAGTAATGCTGCATGTGGCCTGGCTTTATATAGCAGTAGAAAATAGTTGTAAATTACCTACATTTATCAATTTGAAAAAAAAAGTTGTACAGGAAAATAACCTTCTTATGGGTCTAAAGAGAGAAACAATGTCTACCTCCAAATATTGTGGTGTGTTTGGTGGGTTGTGTTATGTCAGAACTAAACACAACTAGAAAGGTGGCTTTCTTATCATAATGGAGTGTTGTTTATGATAATCTCAAGACCAGGATCATATTACTCTGGTACAACATGATGATTGGCCCCTGTTTTCTGGGCAACTAGAATAAATAATGATGTACATGATTAGCCCATTCAGCCACAAACATCAAGTGTATTGTATGTCAAAAAATATTCATTTATATTTATATTCTAAAAATGTGATTTTTTTTGTACATATTTGGTGAGTCACCAAATTGAGAAATTGGGAAAAAAACATTTGCAGCCATATAATATTTTGTGTTTGAGCTGGCTAGAATATCATATCCATATATCTAATTTTTACTCTTAGCTACCAAGATGTTATATTGGTTGTTGGCCTGTCTTTTGAATTTTGATAGTTTGATGCTAGATAAAGGGAAATGCAAGCTATAATGAAAATGCTTGTAAAGTGTGAAGTTTCTATAATGACAATAGTTTTTTTTGTTGGTTACTTGCTTGTATTTTTAAGATTTGTGTCAAGGGTAGTGGGAAGATAATAGTACTCAAGAAATAAGTGTATGTCTAAGGTATGATAAGCAACACAGAATTTCTCTCAAAGTAAACAAAGAAGCTTATTTGAGAGTGTAAACTTCTATGATAAGGATAAAATTATTTGAAGTGATATGGATAAGGATGTTTGTATTTTGTGTTTGAGCTGGCTAGAATATCATATCCATATATCTAATTTTTACTCTTAGCTACCAATATGTTATATTGGTTGTTGGCCTATCTTTTGAATTTTGATAGTTTGATGCCAGATTAAGGGAGATGCAAGCTATAATGAAAATGCTTGTAAAGTGTGAAGTTTCTATAATGACAATATTTTTTGTTGTTGGTTACTTGCTTGTCTTTTTAAGATTTGTGTCAAGGGTAGTGGGAAGATAAGAGTACTCAAGAAATAAGTGTATGTCTAAGGTGTGATAAGCAACACAATTTTTTTCTCAAAGTAAAAAGGGAAGCTTATTTGAGAGTGTAAACTTCTGTGATAAGGATAAAATTCTTTGAAGTAATATGGATAAGGATGTTAGTATTTTCGGACTGGCATGAATTTTCTGGAGGTGGAACTTGTGGATTTTAACAAAGATACTGCTTGTTTCAGGGAAATATATCAGGATGTCATGAAAGGAAAGGTGTGAATGAGGATAAATTGACATTCAGAAAAAATAGTTGATTGTAATGTTGAAATATAATTAGAATTCCATTAAAAGAAAAATCATGCTACTCTTTTTGATCCGGTGTCCATTTAGGAAAATCATGAACATGTAAAACTGAATGGACAATCGATCCTGCTTTTTGTTTTACTGAAGAGAAGATCAGGATAGAATCGATCCTGCTCTTTGTTTTACTAAAGAGAAGTTGCAGCTAAGAGCTTTTTAACATCATTACAAGGGAAAATTTATGAGGATTTGACTGTAGTGGGTCAGTCAATATCTAGCATCAATGAAGGCATGGTGATGTTCAGACACCATATTTCATGCTTTCAACCTCATAATCTTTATATGGCGTGGATCATGGTGAGAAGCTCCATCATTATTTTCACCGGTGAAGGACATCTTTCCTTCAATGCCCCTCATTCTGGTAACCTAATTTTAGTTGAAAAGTCTCAATGATGTTTTAAAATTTTTACCATCTAAGGAATCAGAAGGTTGCTTCACTTAAAATTTGACAAGCCACATTAACAATGATTTTACCATCTCAGCAATCAGAAGGTAGGCCATTTAAAATTTGACAAGCCTCAACAGAGAACATTCTCAAAATGTTATTAGCATGCATGCATTACACAAGCCACATCCTACAGTGGGATTTGAAGTAGTTAGATAGTTTTTGGATTCCTGTGATGGGTTTCCCTTATCTACGATACCTATTGCTGCAACATTTCATGGAAAAAATGTTTTGGATTATTTGAAAGCCCAATTCTGCAAAATATCTAAAGCACTTCCTTCAGACATACAAAGGAGGCTTAAAATTAGCTATGACATACTTGAAGAAGAGGAGAAATATATATCTTTCTCTCTGTGGATTTCCTCTTTCCCTTGTTGCTCTAGAAATTTACTGATAACTGTCTCGCTATCTAGCAATGAGACAGGGTGTAACAACCCACTCCGGAGAAGTCTCTTACATCCCAATCCCTGTGATCAACATTTCAGTATGGGTCATGTGACAATATATCTTCTTTGTCATTTTGGTAGTATGCTTCATCTTTGGCATTGGATAGATATCCCTTGTTCATGAGTTCATTTTGTTTCATATTTTGGATAGATTGTATAGTGCAGTTAGGCACTTGGAATGTAGCTCAGAAAATCTACTATGAAGACATTGTGTGTTAAAAATGTAGATACATATAACAAAGGATATCTCCCTTTGTGTTAGGGAGTGGTTGTAGTTAGGGATATGATAAAGTCTCTTTAAATATCCCTTCTAGTCTCATGGGATGAATATGATAGATAGGGGGCACTTCATGGAAATTTGGGATCCTTGCACACTATTGAAACCTGGAACCTTGTATCTCAAATTCTTATTTATAGTTCTTTTCATGAGTATATATAATATATCTTAATTAACCTTTTATTTAAAAAAAATGGATGAACAAAAGAAAGAAGATAATTCAATATTGGCAGTCACTTTTTATTCATAGAAGAAGATTATAGAGAATAAGAATAAAGGATGGATCTGGTTGGGGAGGATTGTTGGGTCTCCATAACTTGGAAAACAAGTGTCTTGTAGAGGTCAACAGTAAAACTTGTATGTTGCACGATCACCTCTGTGAAATGGGCATAGCCTTTGGAGGAGGAGGAGCCTTGGCAACCTATGTGGCGCATCAGTGACAACCTCAGGAGTTCAGTAACTGTTCTGTTGATATGATTGGGCTGCGGATGCTAAGGTTTGAAGGTGATTATTTGGGAAGTGTATATATTATATCCTGATGAGATGGCCAAATCTTCAATGCCTCCACTGGGATAGTTGTCCGTACTCCTCCCTGCGTTCTCAGATTCCTATAAAGAACTATTTTAGAAGTGGTAGAGGCTGGAGAAGCCACTAGGAAACATTGAGAATGAAAGTGAAGTGAAGTTTTCTAGTTCTGAAGAAATCTTGTGCTCATATTTTGACCTTGCTAGAAGGTAGGGGTCTTGAAATAATCATATTTAATATTTAAGAAGGCATCGTAGGAGCCTCCACAGTTAACAGAGTTGATCTATCTCGCCTCCTTATGGTTACCAAAGATAGGGTAGCTAAAGCATCTAGAAAGTTAGAAACAATTTCTCTGAAAGGATGCACAGTCAGATTGAAGAAACATATGGGGAAAGCTTACATCCTAACATTGCGAGAAGAATTTTTTTCGTATATACTCCTTGAAGAACTAGACTCCAAGCATGCATGATGTCATTGCCAGATTCCTTTGGGAACTTAATAAACCTCCAAAATATTGATGATTCAAGAAAAGGTGCTATTTTTGCTTCTTTTTCATTCCATATATTCTAAAATCGCACGGAAAAGCTTTTGATGTTACAAGAATAATGAAACCCCGAGAGTCCCCATTGAACTTGAGCACAGATTTGGACTTACTTACTGTACAGGTTTAGTCCCCATTGAACATCGACAACATTTGGCAACATGGGTGCTTTCAAAATTGGTAAACACTTATAGTGAGGTGTTTGGCAACTAGCTCATTTTATTGTTTTGGACCTTTTGTTCTTCATATTTTAGTGTGTACACTGTAGATAGCTTATTTTGTAAACATAAATATTTGGTCATGTTATTGTTGGCAGTTGCTAGATGACCTATTTCATTCATTAAGTTAATGGTCTAGTTTCTATTGTATGACTTCAAAATTTGTATGATTGTTGAAATTGATAAAATCTAGATTCTAGATGGTTGATGCTCCAAACAAGTAATCATTAATGTTCTATGATGGTTTATGGCCTATTATATCTTGATTTATGTACAAATATGCATGTTTTCATATATTCTGCAACTAATTTGGCATTCTGGATGTATATCAATGGAAAATTCCTCAAAAGGACTGTCACTACCTTGTAGATTGTAAACAAACTTTGGGGGTTTCTTTGTGGTGATGAAAGTGATATTTTAGCTTCTTTACAACAACAAAGTTGCTCTATAGAGTTATCTTAAAGATGAGTTCAGATGAATTGATCTTACCTTGGGCTGAGGTTGAGCCATAAATGGTTGTTAAAGACCTTATGATGGGTGTGGGCCATTAGGGCCCAAGCATGCCAACTAAGATGGTGGGACATGAATTAATGGCCACAAGGACCATGCTAGACTAGAAATCCATGCACCACAAACTCAAGCATAAAACCTAGTAGAGATACTATTTGGATATGATTTTTCATTACAATCAAAGTATCATTGGACAAATATAGGCATTCTGATCTTAGAATGTCAGATGAGAATTCCAGATTTCAAATCTTAATGGTATTTTCTAACCCATATTATGAGTCTGTAGCAGAATACATGACTTAGACTTGAGAGAGTCACGGTATCACCTGTCTGAAGGAGGTATTGGAAATACTATTCATGTCATGCTCAGTGTAGCTACAGTTTATGGGATAATTTTGTTTAAGAAGCTTAAGCTTCAGAATAGCTGACTATTGTCTGGCAAATTATTGTGTTGGTAGCATTTTTTTAGCCCCACCTAAACCTGCAAATAGTAATCCAATTGAACACAAGGTATAACAGTTGGTTAAAGTGGAAACAATTTAAGGTCAATATCTCAGTTATTGCCCACAATGAATGTAGACCGCAGGCCTTATCATTGAAGACCAACTATGTATAGAAAAAGGTTAGACTAGGGCCTTGACTCTTCTATACGCATAAATGTGAAAAGGGCAGGCTAGTCAGCAAGTGATGTGGAGGTAGCGGCCATCTTGGACTTGAGTTTTAATGCCATATGTTATTATCAAGAAATTGTTGTAGAAAAAATTGGATAAGGAGCATGAGTTGTAATGCACATGTTATTATCAAGAAGTTGTAGAAAAATTTGGATAAGGAGTATGAGTTGTAAGGCACATGTTATTATCAAGAAGTTGTAGAAAAAAATGGTTAAAGAGTATAATGGTGTAGAGGGGGCACTGCACATCTACTCCAACTGTACCACATTTTTCAATGCTTATTTGGTGGATTTTCCCTCTGTGGGGGAGGTTGAGATTTTATCGGACATCGGAGATTGGGCTGCTTTGTTCTGTTTTTTATGAAGTAGTTGGGTCTCCTTTGGACTGTGCTGCCTAAAACTTGAAGAAGACTGCATTGGAAGGGTTGGAGGAATTCTATGTAAAAGTTGTGACTTTGTTGTTGTTATTGAGATATGGGCAATATCTGTAACAACTAGAGTTTACAATTAAATATGTCCTTACCATAATTGTCTTCCTATTCCTCATGCCCCTCTTCTTTTCTGCTTTCTCCAAAAAATGCTGAAGAGTTGTTGCTTTCCCCATTTGAAAATTCCCCTTAGTATTATGCCAATCCATTTCTAATCCACGATGCTATGAATCTTCTCTTCTTATTTATGTATGTTGAAAGTCTAGGTTTTTTATTTCTCATTAATTCTGAAATATTTTCTCAGGATTGTAGTGGAAGATTGGCTCAGCTGTCAAAATATCTAGCTTTGACAGTTCACTGGAATAAATTTGTATATGGGCATGATTCGTGATAGTATGCTTGACCAAGCTGATTGGCTGAACATAGTGTGCTTTCTAAACTTTGTGATCTGGATGAAACCATCCATGAATTTCTTGCAGAATTATTGTAATAGAAGCTTGTCTAACACTTCGAGAGGAGGAAATGGGTAGAGTGGAAGTGCAAAAGCATGAATGATGGCATACCAAACCCCAAACACTTCATCTAGCATCTAAGGCTACATATTCATATCTCCTCCAACATGAAGATGCTATTTTCTTAACTCTTTCACTTGATATTTTTGTTTCTTATATCATGATGATTGTTTGATTTTCCTTTTTAATTCGATCTTTGAGATATCAATTTTCCTTTTTCATGATGGGTGTTCTTTCTCACTTTCACATAATCTTGTTATAGCCTCTGCTTGATGCTTTTGTTTCTATGGTCATGTCAAGAATTAATTAATTGTCTAATTTGTGAAAGAGATTGTCCACATTAAGGCTTCATTCTGGGCTAAATGTATTAATGTTAGAATGTGAGATGTAATTCTTTGAATGGCTTCTTCTCTACAGGGTATCAACTCAGTTAATAAGGAGTGGTAGTAGGAGACAAGTTCTTGTTCCAGTTTTTCATGTTGCATGCCCATAATAAGAGGTGAGAGAAAATATTCTATTGCTATGTATGTGCTTCACCATAGCCTTATGGAAGAAATTCAAGTTCCTCTCTCCTTATTTTTCAAGTTCAGTGCCCACTGATAACAAATTTTTGAAGATAATGATTAGCAGACTTTGGTTTGAGTAAGTGCCTAAATGTATGTTTTTTAATGACACCAACCCCTGAAATAGAAATTTGTACTGAGAAACAAATAGCAACGATATCTTTTTCACTGATTAGCTAGTCTAGAAAGCAATAGGTAGAGGTGCTAACCCAAAGATTCCAAGATAAAGGGAAGAAAACTCTACAATTTCTAGAATGCTGGTAAATCTATTAAATTTTACTTGTCTAATTTTCAAAAACCCCTAATTTGTCTTGACATAATCTTAGGATATTTTTAGGATTGTCAATTTTCATTTTTTTTCATTACATATTTCTCAGTTCTGTGCAACTATGAAATGAAAACTGTCAGATGTATATGGCCAATTAGCAGAGTAAATATGGCATTGAAATGTAAAAAAAAATTACCTTATCTCTCTGGGATGTTGCTTTAGAGTCCATACTGAACCACCAATTGACATCGGAAAATCTTTCATCTGCTTCATTATTTAACATTTTTTTCACTTCTATTATCGGAAGATTTGAAGCATGAGGTTGTTTATCGTATATGACATCCTTCCCTCCCATTTTTACACCAAAAATAACATGTGTGCCATACTTCTCAATAAATCTAAAGAGAATGCACATATATACAATTTAAAAAGTGCAAATTTTCTTTAGGTACATTCCAGATAAGGTGCGAGCATTCTTCAAATGTTCAAAATAATAAGTTGTTAATTAACAAGTACAATGAACCAAACAAAATTTGCAGTCACAGCCACATAGTGATCCATCTGTCATATAGGGTTCAATTAGAAACTTTATGATTCAATTCTAACATTAATGATCTTGGTTAGTTCCACTTGTATTTTTTAAACTCCTCAACTTGTAATTAGTATTCATTATATAGATCAAGCACAATGGCACACACTATATGAAACAGTTCTCAGAAACTATTTCACTCTTTCCAACAATGTAGCAATAGACTGATATATTTGAAAGTACTAGACATGCAAAATATTTTAGATTACTAAATTAAATTGAAGCTATTATGCAGAAAGGATTCTATTAGAATGTGGTAATAATATTTTCAAGATCCCACATTTTAGATTTTAAAAACTGCTTCTGATTGTTTTTATCACATTAAACCAAATTTCGTACTCTAAATTTAAAGAATATTTGAATGTCACCAAAAAGAAAAGTTGGTTTTGCAATTATACAAATTTTACTCATTGTGTTTTGGTAGATATGGTTCAAGTTTCAACCATGTGACATGGCCAATGAGTAGAAGCCACACTACATAAATACTATGTCCATATTCTATTAGATCATACATATGAAATGAAGTAAACACTGTAGACTAAGCTTCTCAAATTTTGGGCCACGTCTTATACCAAGCCAATTTCTTTCAGCACGGCTTAAAGATGAATGTATATGATAATTCTTTCAGCATGACTAGTAAGCTATGCTCTTAATCCACAATAATTACATTCTTGTTTTATTTTCCGTGACACACATCCGTCCGTTGCTTATGTGCGCTTGCATACTGAATCTTGACATTGAAGAAATTACTTTTAGGGTGAACCTTTTTAGTTTTTTCCTAGTTATTGGTGGTTTTGAATCACTTGACAATCGATAACATGCTGAGTGAGCTTCTTCATGTATAAATTGAATAAATTCTAGATGAAGTTGATCATGGAGCAACATTAAGTCAATGACGTCATACAAGGCGTTGCAATTTCACCATTTATTCATTCCACTATTGTTAGTCTAATTTTCCAAATTTTGAAGAAAATTAAGTTTATTTTTCCATGGCTCTAGAGATTCAGCTTTATTCCGCAATACATTCTATTTTCTAAATGATATTGTGGAAGCTATTGGATAGAGTGGATTTGCAACTGCCTAATGTTATGAGATACTAATGTTGTTACTCAGCATCATATCGGAGTCATTGATGAAAAAGTCATTGGTTAATAAATTTGTGTTCCAGTTTTTGGAAAGTTCTAGTAAGTTTACATTATCTCACATTTCCTTCTTTAGTGTGATTCCTTAGTTGTTTTCAGGGAGCTTTGAATTTGTATATGTAATTTGTTGCTACCCTACTTACACTAGTGATTATCACCTTATATTTTTAATATTTTGGGATGTATTTATTGCCTAGAGCTGAATTGGTATGTAAACTTGCATTGAACACATTTACTGCTACTTATATACACCTTGTTATTGGTAATGATTTTTACATTTTGTGATTATATCTTGTTTTTGTAATTATTTACATTTTGAACTGTAAAATTGGCTTAAGATTTGATCTTTCATCTACACTGTGATTCCCTATTGTTACAACAAAACCTAGCACCCGCAAAAAGTATAAAGTCTCAATCACGATGGTGTTAGTTTTTTACAATGCAAGAATATTACCTACTCACTTTGAGTAGCTTTTCCTTTCTCTTTTGGTTTGCTCTTCTTCAACTCAAGGGGGCATCCCTAAAAGGTAGGATTGCTAAGCTATAGAATGGGGGCACAAGGTGATTTAATAAGATGAGTGGTGGTTGTAGTGTATGAAATAGGATGAAGAAACAAAAATGGACAAAAGCAAGGAATGAATGAGAAGGAAGGAAATTGGTGCCTATCAGTTATGGGCTAATGGAGCCATAAGGCATTTGGATAAATGAGAGAACTTGTATGTCACAAACAACTACTTTGAAGCAGGTCATATGGTAGAAGATTTTTGTTTACCATTTTCTACCAATTAGTAGATGAAGAAACAATTTGATACATTCATCTTTAAGGTGTGTACTTGAGATGAAAATGGCCTAATGTATGAATTTGATCCTTATGTGTTCGCTGGAAATGTATTGTAGAAAAGCAGTCTTCAAGGGCTAAATTTCTACTCATCAATGCGCTCATAAGGTGTTGTTTTATGGCTATAGTATGCTTCAAAATCTGCAACATAGTTGATAGAAGAAAGGGAAGCAAGTGCATAAACAGATAGCCAATGTTAGGGTATCTGTGGTATTCCTGTTCTAATTATGCAATATTTCTTGTTCACAATTATCGTACGCATTAGCCAAGACACTGTCAGAGAGGGATACATGGGCGCTGGCCATGGACAGAGGGTTGAATATGGTGACAATCAACGCATCTCTAATTTTGGGACCTAGTATCACATACAAAATCTCAGGATCTACCATTGCATATCTTAAAGGTGAGGGTGAGAGATCTGCATACCAAATAGACTCTGTTCTAGAACGTAAAAATATGGTATAGTAATCCCTTGGAGAGGATCTAATCTATTGGTATAGTAATCCCTTGGAGAGGATCTAATCTATGGAAGTGCAAAATATTAGCTAGTTTATTTATAGTTGCTAGTCTTTGTGATGACAGGGGATGCACAAATGTATGAGAAGGGCACTTTAGCTAATGTGGACATAAAGTTTCTAGCGGATGCTCATATATGTGGTTATCAAGATCCATCTGCCTATGGGAGATATATATGTTTCAATCAAATAGTCAGTAATGTAGAAGATGTTGTCAATTTAGCACAGAGTTTGCGACACTTGATACCGTTCCCTGACACCTGATACCATTCCCTGATAGGTATAGAGCAATTAGTTATTGTTCAGTTATTAAAATCACTGAAGATTCTGTATCTTCAAGATTTAAATTGGGTTGCTTACCTATTGATATTTTATCTTTAGCTATTATGTCACAATGAAATTAATCATACATAGATACTCGTTTTACACACCTGATACTGTTCCCTAACAGGTACAGAGCAATTAATTATTGTTCAGTTATTGAAATCACTGAAGATTATGTATCTTCAAGATTTAAATTTGGTTGCTTACCTAATGATATTTTTTCTTTAGCTATTATGTCACAATGAAATTAATCATACATAGATAATCTCCATAGATAATCATGAATTCATTATTTATTTGATTTTTTTCATAATTTGGTAACAGATTTGAAAAACCAACGGTCTACCAACAGCGTCTGAATAATAATAAGAAGCTGACTGGATTGATGGTTGGATATGGAAACCGTGCAACCCTAAGCAGTGAACTGTAAGGGAAGGGGGGTTTTCCCATGTTACAGCTTAACAATAGCCATGAATGAGGGGTAGAAGAAAACTTGGGGAGTTTACATGTTCAAACGATATCCATTTTTGTACATACTGTAATGTAATTTTCACTTCAAGGTTTGGATAGTTGGCAATAAGTCGATTTCCATAACGACCAACATTAAAATTTTAGCTGGTGACTAAGGCTCTCTACCATATGTAGTTTTTTTTGTTAATTTCTGATGTAAAATCAATTTCCTGATTTCTGGCAAGGACAAGTGCGAGTAAGTTGTTGATGGGCCGTTTGGTGTGTGAATAAAAAGTGGGATACCCCACACTTTGGAATTGTTTTATCATTATTAAAGTTCCTCCTTTTGTTTTACCATTATGGGAAGTTGCACTTTCTCTTATCATGATTTGTGCTATGAATGGAATGAGAAGTTACACTTTTTGTTATCCCAAACTGTTTTAGGGATGGAGTGCATAATGTTCGTTTAATGGTATTTTTATATATTGGGATAATGAATTCTTTAATTACAAGATAAAAAAATGAATACTACTTTGCCTGGTCAGACTTTTATTTTTAAAGTTTTTAGTCAAGCACCGTTGTCGATCAAACTTGTGAGAGGCCACTGTTGTGAGAGGCCTGAATTGTGTAATAGTTGTGTAACTGCTGGTGCCTGTTGGTGATTATATGTGTGGAGGAGATCCGATCTCCATTGTTGCATTGGAATATCGAGGGATGAGTTGAGATTCATGAATTTATGATACCGCCCCCTCGAATTCCTTGATCCATTCCCATGAGCAAATTCTGCTATGGGCTGAGTCAGTTTGGATGTACGTAGCAGATAGTGAGGCACAACTATCAGTTTGGAGGTGTGTTGGGATTGTCGTATTGACTTTTCTCATTAGTTATTGGCATTTTAATTTTTGTTCGACTTGTTCTGCTCATTGAACATATCGGTAGAGGCATGGGCCTTTGTGTTGGAGGAATTTTGAAACAAAATGATCTGCAAAGATCCAAATTTGTTGAAACTTCTCTCCAACCTCAAGATTAGTGCTAGTAGTAGCATGATCAACAACAATATGCTTAGCAGAACTAAAAGAACGCGTTTTCCAAAATGCACGAGAAATACTTCCCTCATGAGTCACCATGTGCCATGCTTGGTCTTGGTGGTTCTCTTCCTTCTACTCCTGGTTCAACTACCATTTCTTCATTGGAACCAACACCCCGAACTCCACTAGACAACGATTCACCATTTTGTAGTAGTGATTCGCCATTTGTACTGGTGATTCGCCATGATTTTACAAGATAATATAATCTCGTGAGAGATTCGCAAAAAAATTATATATACATATTATATTATTAATAAAATCACCTTCCATTTTTCCTATGTATCATGGGGATTTTCCCATTTATTATATATATAAATTTAGGGGGGTTCTTAAAATTTTCCCTGCTACTAACTCACTGTTAGGATCATAAATTACCCAAGCCGTAGAGGATAGGTCCCAAGTACTGCGGGAAGCACCATCAGGGAAATCGACATAAGGAGTGACAAACATCCACACAGTAAGAAAAGAAATAATAAGCAGGAAAAAAATTGCTCGCAAAGCACACCAAGACAAAAATGAGGTAAAATAAGAATGGTTTCATTTTTACATAAGCTTGAAGACATGGAAACTATGCTTGGAATTGGTTTCATTTTTACACAAGCTTGAAACAAAGATAAACTATGCTTGAAAATGCTTGCATGTCTCCAACATGGTGAGCCAAATCGAGGTACATGCCCCCGAGCTTTAGTGCATTTGCTTGAGAGAACTTGTCAGTTACTAACATATGGATGGAGTGAAGGTTCAAGTACGAGATCAAGAGAAAGACTAGACTAGGACTTTACGAGATCTAATCAAAAGCTCGAATTGCACAGGAACGTGTTTCATTTTTTAAGGAGGTTGACACATCAAAAGAACTATCCCCACAAGAGCTTGTTTCATTTTTTAAAGAGCTTGACACAAGAAAATGAACCATGCTTCGAAGAGCTTGTATCATTTTTTAAGGAGCTTGACACAAGAAAAGGAAGCATGCTCGGACAACCTGATCAATACATACAAAGAGTCATGTCTTACAAGAGGTTCTCATCTGATGGGAGAACAACATCTCGGAAATCGTGATCGAATGCACCGAGTAGATGGTATGGGACATTACCATCACTAGATGAGGACAATGAAAAAGTGGCCACATTATTAACCTGTGTCGAGGAATATATCACTGGAAGGTAAGGACTAGGAAGGGACGACGGTAGGCTAGATGTCACATGAGGACCAAAGAATGAAAGGTGATCGATGGTCTCGTTCCGACCTTCGTGTGGAAAACAAATCATGCGAAAGAGGGATGAGACAAGCACTTCCATGGCATAAGCATAGTCATGCCCCAAGAGTAAGTTAAAATACAAGGGGCCTTGGAAAACCATCATGTCTATATAGACAATATTTCCTCCCAAATTAATAGGAACTTCGGAAGGATCCCTAATGGCTAAATGTTTTATCTGTTAAAAGCCAACAGATTTTGAGTAAAAGGCACAAGTTGCGGGGAACTGAAATCTTGCCAAGTATTTGAGGATAGAATATCGGTCGAGGCACCTTTATCTATAATTGTTCCCAGTACAACCATATCACAGGCTTGTACAGTGATCTCAAAGGGCACATAAGAAGGAAGATGGTATCCCGTGAATCGACTCCAATCAAAGGATGTGACCAAACTACATGGAGGGGGTGCCATAGGAATAAGAGGATTATCCCCCTATGTTACGGGAGAAAAAAGACCATCCTTCCGAACTCTGAGAATGAGAGAAGGAAGATCACTTTCTGGGGCCAGTGGAGACAAGAGTCAGAGGATCACCCTACTCGATCATGGAAATAGGAGGATTGCCCTCCAATCCCCAGGAATCAGAAAAAAAAAGAACCTTAATGGGATGAGACCCACTCTTGATGGAAAAGACCTGATGAACTGTAGACGCAATCAGGTCGACCTTTTTCTCAACTAATGATTAGTTGGAAATGGACTTGGGAGACCGAATTTCAGAGAGAGTGGAATTGACCAGAGATGAATCTCATTCAATGACTTGATCAACTATCGGAGGACTCGTAGAAAAATTCAGGTAACCAACAGGAAGACAGGACTCAAAATATGAAAGGGTATCCAATACTTTAGAAGCTTCATCCATATAAGGACACAGGGGGATGGGGTGGTTCCCTTCACAAAACCTACAGGGAATTTTGATATTACCCTGTTTCTTATGAGTCTTATTATCTCTAGATGAAGGCTCATCATCAGCGTGATGCCCAGATGTTGATGATGAAGGATGAATCAAGCTAACATACCACACTTCTAACACCTTCGAAATACTAGGGAAATCACGAAGAAGGTGGTCACCCTCACATATATTTCAAGGGAATTTGACTTTACTAGATGAAATTGGAGGTTTCTCGACATTAGTTGCATGGGTAGAAATAGTTGTTGATTTGACCCCTAGATTATTTTCCTTCTTCTTCTTTGACTTCTTCTTCTTCTTCTTAGCCACCTGGGTACTAGAATCCAGAAATTTCACCAAGCGAAGAGGAAGAAAGAGGTGAATAAATGGGAAAATAAGGTGAGGGGTCAACTTTAAGATCAACATGGGGCTAACATGGCTCAGGAGGGGGAGAAATCAGTTGAGAAATAGTTGGTATATTCAAAACCACAGGGGTCAAAAATAACCAAAATAACATACCAATTGTTAATCTTGGGAGGGACAATGTTACCATATATGGGGCACCAGCATTTCCAAAAGTGGGAAACAAACTAGGATTCCCATCAAAGGGGATCCCTAGGTTGATTGACTCTGGAAACGTCGCCATTGGAATCAACCCTAAAAAATCACTAAGGAATATAACTTTAACTAGGAATATTTTGTGGACAATCAATTTTATAACATTGAAACAAGAATCCTCCTTTTCATGTTTTAAGAGTTGAGAAAAGGACAAAAGGTGACTCTAGTCACTTTCAGTTTGAACAAGCTTGAAAGGATAAGTGCTAGATGATATTTTCAAATTTAAAGAGTCACGAAAAGATAAAAATGACTACTAAGGAACTATAAGAAAAAGAGTGTACCAAGCTCCCGTGAACTGCAATATACACCTTGGAAAATAAATTTACCAAGGACTTAACATATGTGTAGGAAGTCTCCTCGAATGCTATGTTCGGTGTATCCTGATTATGGGGTGGAAGACTCAGGTTCCTATGGATAATGGATTGGAACCTAAAAGGGTATCCCTTTATATATGTGATGGTACAGGGAGCACAAGTCCATACTAGCGCTGTCTAATGCAAGATTGTGAGCAAAAACTACTAGGTTTAATGACACCAAAACACATCACTAGCCTAGACCTATAAGTGTAAGCATTAAGTTTCAATGCTTCCTTAGGTTGATTGAGTTAATTTTAAATGGTTTATCTTGAAATTATGTTTCAATTTCAAGGCCCTACCGAATGTTACTTCAAATCTCTAATATGAAACTATATGAGAGAAAGAATACCATTTCATTTTGTTGAAAATCTAGCTAAGTGAAGGATAGAGGTTCGCAACAAAGCAGTAGTCAATCAAATGCAAGAATGACACTTTCCCCTATGCTACTAACATAGCCAAAGTAGAGAACGAAAATATTTCTTTTGTATTTCACTTTCCAATGAAAAAAGGGAACCTACTAATGCAAAAGAGCACTTTTCATTTCCAAATGAGAAGGAAGAATGAAAATTTTTTGTTCTTTTGTATAAGTGATAAGCAACAATGTTATGCTACACTAAAAAAACAAATACTAGATTTGAGTAGCTTTGAATGAGATTGTCAAAACCTGAAGAGATGAACTCCAAGAAAACATAAACACGCACCCAAAAATAGGCATGCATCTCCTTACACAAAATAAAGGGCTTTTAAGTTGACTCAACAAGCAATGTGATCTATGCTTGGGGCGATGGAGGGAGAATCAAACAGACATGGAAAGAAAGCTTGACAACACTACTTCACGTATAATCAACTAAAAAGGCCAAGAAAGCACATAAAATTCTAAAACTGAATGACCACACTAACTCATAAACAGATCAGATACCCAATGAACATGTGACCAAGTGAATGGTTCGAAACACCTATAAACCCTAGCATGGATAGGCCACACTATTCGATTGAGAGATAACACAAACTTAAATGAATGAGACAACCAATTCAAAAGACAAGAGGTAGATGGATCAATCCAAGCAGAAAAACCAACCTAAAGGACAAGATACACTGGAAATGCAGTGAAAAAGGCCCAAAATCCAATCCTACAGTAATTGGCGCGGCTGTTCAATAGCATTCGACGCCGACCAGGAAAAATCGCACCTGTGTTAAAGACAACTCGCGCTGATGGGCGTGACTGTCAGACAATCAGCTGCGCTGAGCTAGGAAAGAAAGAAAAAATAAAGGGCTCACTCAGAGAAACCAGGCTTATCACTCTAGAAAAGGCTAAATGTCTAGAAGCAATCAAACAAGCCAAAAATAGCAGACAAATGACAATTTGACCAATGTTGGACACACAATCAAAAATTCAAAATGAACAATAAGAGACAACAGGCATTGACATCCTGAGTATGGTCACTAGCTTGTTGTGCAGGAAAATCCCCTCTGCGAACAGAGGTGATACCTCTAGCCCTAGGGTGGGTCTAGTAACAAGGGAACATGTTGGTTTCTAAATTCCTAGTTCATAAACGAAATGTAGATTGGAATAGATGGCCTACCTCAATCCAACGCTCTTGATGTAGTATGTTGCAACAATTACTCGATATTTATTCTTCAAGCCTTGCGCTCTATTAGTAGTGATATTCACGTACCTTCACAAATATCAAGCAAACACTAAAAGCATACGAGCATACATATTCATCTACGACTATCCAACTAGTCAAGGAGAGTCAGAAACTTTGAACATTAACATAGACAAAGATGGAACTAGAAATTAATCATGTCATATTAGTATATAAAAGGGAGCTTAAAAAATGTGCCTTGACGCTGTAGACCTCCTTTTACGGGATTTTTTGGGCACGTCTCCAATCATTCATTCATCGACTTGCTCAAATAGGCGAAAGGCTCAAAATCTCTCTCACAACTATGGACTATTCTCTGTTATCAGATCTTGGTCTATTCTAGCTATAATAATCAATGGGATGAAGTGGAATTTATAGGAGTGGAGGAATAGATTTTGGATCCACATATGGTGGAGGAAAGGTCTATCCCTTTGGGAAGTTTCATTTTTGTAGGAAATAGAAGGCCAAAGGGAGAAACACGACCACATCCAGTCAAACAAACATCCATGACTCTGCTCATGAAGTTGTTAGATCTTAGAAGCTTCATTTCCATATTAAAAAAAATTCCAAAAGTAGCTTGGCGTGGGGGTCCTTTAGAGATAGAGCGACCATGGCACGAGGCCCAATGCAAATCTAGCCATCGGTGCAAGGACATAACTACACAACACCACCGACCCAAAATTTCATGTTTTTAAGGCTCTACTTCAGGAATGGTCCACAAAGATTTTGTTCCTAGAATGTTAAGGGATGCCATGACATTCATTATGATGTGCGACAGTACAAAGGGGTCACTTTGATGATCCTCCAGTATTTAGAATAGGTAATGCAGGGATGGTGACAAAATGTTGTGTAACACCTTTTTGAACCCATAAAACATAGTCAACTCAAATACCTAAGAAGGGACTTTCACTTGGAGAAATATGAGATGCAGAAAGACCTTAGGAACAACTATATAGACTCTTGGCAGTAGACTCTTGCTTGGACAAAGTGTAGTCTTGGAGAATATAAAAGATGAAAAACATGTCTAGGTGGATCTAATGAGGACTTTAGGGATTATTTGAATCAGTAAAATATGGTCAAATCAAACACCTAAAAGGAGTGTTTCACTTGGAGTGGTAGGAGATGTGTAGGACCATAAGAACATCTAAACATATTCTTGGCTCTAGAGTCTTTCTTGTATGAAACTCTTCTTATAGGCTCTTAAACCTACAAGAAGTAGCCTTAGCTCATTTTCTAATAAACTTGGAAGGTTACAAAAAATAGAAGCCTTAAAAATGTCCTATTCAGATTTGAAAAATTATGGCTAACCTACCAACAGGGCCTTGGTTCGCTAATGAGGTCAATGGAGTATTACGTCATTCACTAGGGCTACATTCCCACTCTGATTTTCCCACCCAAACTTCAAGTCTAAAAAAATTATGAGGTTGGGTGCAAGTTCCTAGCACTAAGACAAAGGATGTTCATGTTATTTTATGTAGCCCCTGACCTTGGCACATGTTTCTCAAAGCTACTTCTAAAAAGAGGCTAAACCACCCACAACTAAAGACTATGTAGAAAGATAAAATAAGAAATGAAAAGCAACATGGGGAACAAATTTTTTCATTCCTGATAAAAATCTAATATTTTCATGGAAATACTCAAGATTTGGAATGACAAAATCTTTAGAAATATTTTCAAGCAAAAGGAAGAATTCTTCAAGAGGGGGAGCTATAGGATTCAGTTCAAACTAAGGGCATGACCACAGATTTAGGAAGAAATATAATGAGTTGCTTGAGAGAATAAGAAAACATGAGAGAAAATGGTAATTTATTTTGAGACAAGTCCAGTGCGAAATGGATAAAAGAGAGGGATAGGAATACAATATGTTTCCACCACATGACAATTTAACTAGATTTTCAATTGAATCTCCCAGCTAAGGGATGATAATTGAATTTACATATGAAAAATAAGGATATTCTAGGAAAGTTTATTCCTTATTTTTAAACCTTATAATAGAACATACCAAGAATCATGAAGAAGAGATAAGGAAAATAACTCAAAACTCCACCAATTCTATCATCCCTTATTTGTGCGTTAAGTGTATAAGTATTTTTGAACAAATTCACATTTTTTAATCCATATTTCTTTCATATCCAATTTGTTGGTAATAAGCGTAGCACATTTTGATATACTAGTATTCTGTGGATTTCTCTATTTGGTTTTCGTGAATTTTCATAGCACACCGAGTTGCTTAGACCAACAAGTTTCTAAATTAAATTGAATTAATTGACCACCCACACAAGCCAACGACCTTGAATTCCTTTACTAAGCCATTATTTCTTTATTTGACACAATATAGGCATTGTAGCAACCTAAACTACTATTTTTGGCTACCTCTTTCCTGGCATGGTAGGTTTTGAGCTGCCTAGAAAATAAATTAGGTATCCCAAATGATCAAGGACAGTTTAAATTCAGGTATTTCTTGCCACTTATTCTAAAGCTATATGTTTCCCATGCATATAGTGACTACCCAAATCCAAGGAGAGAGGAATTGTTTGTGGTAGCTAGAGATTAGACTTGCCCTTTCAAGAGTCCAAGAAGGAAGAAGTTCTAGTGCGTGGTTAAAGACCAGACTTGCATGTTGTAGTTAGATATTACATTTATATCATGCTAATATTTGTAAGTATTAGGAAGATAATAAGTATTCAATCAAAGCTCTATAATGCTTGAGTTCCGACATAATGATTCACCTGAAAACTTCAACAAATAGGAATTAAGGAGTGAATTTTACCCAAATATATTCTCAAATTATGACACTAATAAGTCAAGTTCTTGAATACATATATTTTCACTAAGTATGGATGGATATAAGGAGTTATTCAATTATTAGAGTTTTTGTATTCAAGTGGGTAATTGCATGGAGAAGGGACAAGGACAATATTTTTGGAAAATCTTTCACCAAAGGTTGTTTTCCTCATAAATACTCTGGTCTACACAGTTGTGTGGATCTATGTTTCCATACAACAAAGCTTTAAAAGGTCTAGCAAGATGCATCTTTATATATATGTTAATTCACATGCGATCAAGTAGAGCTTGTCTTATCAATGCTCCAACTTGGAATTTGAGAAGGAATGTTTGCCACTGGCTAATGAAACCATCCTATGGAAAATCTATTTTTAGCAAGCATAACCTTCTTCAGTAAATGATATTCCCTTAAACTTTGAAGATGGAAATATGGTGTTGTCTCAATTTATTTTTGTCCTTCATGAGGTAACCTGCGGATTTTTATGGTTTGCAACTTTTAGTAGGGAGTTATTTTTTGAGATAATCAAGTTGAACTATGGGATATAATATACTTAGCTCGTTGTTGGTATGTTGTATGTTCATGTGGTATTAGTAGACTAGAAAAATTATAATCCATTAAATATTAGTTACATGTATCATGTATGCTTTGTTGTCAAACTTATTTTACATAATGTTACTATAGTATAATATTTGCAATAATGCTTTCCATGTTTCCAAAGGTGGAAAAGACTATAGTAATATGCCTCTCACACCAATGAAGGAAAATATGTCACAAGAAAAATTGTATCTCTAAGAGAAAAAATCTAGAGATATTACATATGTTTGATTTATTTCCCCTTACCTTTTCAATGTTAAAATATGTTGGTGTTTAACAAGAAGCTAATTGGTGAATCATTCTTCTTTGATTTGTCTGTAAGTATCATAATCCCATGAGCAAGAGCTCATGAGATAAAATTTGATCTGATCAAAGTTCTCCTCAAAAACTTGCTTTTATCTAATCCTAATGCGTTATCTTACCATGGTATTTGTGGTTGGATCTTGTGTGTGTGTGTGTGTAAATATATATATATATATATATATATATATATATATATATATATATATATATATATATATATATATATATAGTTGTGAGAAGGCATGTTAGGAGTGATGTGCCCCTTGTTTACAGTGACTTTATACCAGTTGATCCATACTTTATGATGTGGATTCATCAAGGTTTTGATTCAAGATCAAGAAGCTTCTAATAAAATTCATCTAGGTGCGTTGATATGCATGACATTCATGTAAAGACACTTTAGTATATTGCTATCTATTTGAAAGAATACTTGCTATTTTTCCTTGCTTAAGGTTAGTTAACCTATAGATTGAACCTTTCCAGAGATAATTTCATAACCATGGTGAGATTTCCACCATCTTCTATATATAAATGAAGCATCTCACATGTCGACAAGATTGTGTAAAATAAAAATAGCTCACTACAAGAAGCTTATTGTGAGACTTTGCTAATTGCTAGACTATGGCTTTGTCATGTTCAGGTTACAGAGCAAACTGTGGAAGTTATAATGAAACCATCTTCCTATTTTCCTTGTTAAAATTTCAATTGTAGTCGATATATTCTACACATTTGCAATTATTCCTTGTGTTTTTCTTAAAGAATTTTTATTGGCTCATTCTGTGATGCAATGAAAAATTACTAGCATACAACTCGACTTATAATGGTTGTGTCATTTATCCTTGGGTAATTGCAAGGTGGCTTGCATGAAGAGGAGACAACATTGTTAAGTGCATGAGACTTGCATCAAATAGGATCACTTATGAGTTTAGGCTTCAAGTGATATAGCAACACAATACCTTTATTTGTTATCTTTTCTAGTTGGATTTGTTGATAATATAAGTGAGGTACGTAATCATCAAGGCCCAATTTACTGGCATCCTCTACATCTTGAGTCTTGTTTCTTATTTGAAGGGAGATAGGAGTAATGAAGGCAATAAGATCCAAACCATAACACCATACACTTTGAATAGGTATCCGAAGAATTTATACATCTATGATTTAGTACTAACAATGATTTTACATCTTGAGGCTTGTTTCTTATTTTAAGAGAGCTAGGAGGAATGAAGGCAATAAGATCCAAACCATGACACCATAAACTTTGAATAGGTACCTGAATAATTTATACATCTTTGATTTAGTACTAAAAATGATTTTCAATTCTATTTTTGGTGGTCTATTTACTCGAAACTCACAACTCTACCTATGAGTACTTATCTTAAGCCAGTCTTTAATATTAGTGTGATGTATGTTCAATAGAATTATTAAATAATAATTATAATAATCAGCAGTTTTACCAACACATCAAAATAACTCGAAGGATTTTATCAATGCCCTCAAATATTGTAATATTATCCAACTGAAGTATGCCTGTGTATTCTTACAATTTTTTTTCGTTTGTTTGCAGACAATCTATGTACATGTACATCTATTCAATTTCCCCAATACCACCCATGAAGGCTGGTTCGAAAAAATGCCCTGGATGAAAAAATAACATTAAAAAATGTTCATGAATTACCAATTCCCCAAGAATACAACTTTGGACAATAACTATTGAAAGTTCCATACAACTTGCTTCATTTCTATTACTATGCATCATATTTGTTGATTTTGATATGAAAAATTCCTTCACATCAAATTTGGGCCTAATCAGTTTTTACAAATCAACCAAGCTATTATTAACTAACTTGATGAAGCGGTGCAATTTCAATCTCAATGGAAATATTAAAAAACCCAATAGCATAATTTTATTTGGTGTAAACCCAGAAACTTAAAGTAGATTTGATTCTTAACAGAAAAATAACCATGTTTGCAAAATTCTTACTACAATAGTGGTCTCAATTTGTAGGAATGAATGTTCTATGTGGTCTTGGAATCTTAACAACTCCATATGCTATTAGAAAAGGAGGATAGCTGGGATTGGGTGTGCTATTCATATTTTCTGTACTTTCCTGCTACACAGGTGTACTCTTAAAATGTTGTTTGGAAAGCTAACTAGGACTTGGGACCTATCCTAACATAGGCCAGCATGCCTTTGGAACTAAGGGCTGAATACTAATTTCAGTATGCTTTCTTTACTTATCTAATTATAATTTTAAAGAAATCATTATTGACAAGGGATAAGGCATACTAATTTCATAATTTATAGAATAGTACAATAGATAGCTTTACATAGGAAAATAGGGCCTTTGGGCATCTCCTCATAAATAATATGTAATGTTTTTAAGTTCTGTTGAAGCCCCTAAAATCAGTTCTACAACAAGGGGGATACCCACCCGGTCCAGACCTTGGTTAGCAGTTCCTTTTCTGTTTGGTCTAGTGGGTCCAACCGGGGATAGTGGGACCACTTTCCCAATATGTGTGTGTGTGTGTTGACAATTGATATTTCCTTTCTAAAAGTTCCTAATTGAAATGATTTTATTCTATTACTAATCTAATCACATGCAAATTTGTATTCTAATTAAACAGAAATATCTAATTCTAAACTAACCCGGGATATAATCTTTCTATTTATGCGATCTAAAATGATTTCAAATAATAATCGGTAATAAATATCATTCAACTGTTATAAGAAAACAATTCAATAAAGATAAACCATTTCATATGAAAAGTTAGACGAAACAGTTGTGAAAAACATATCACATAATAAGCTATTCATACATTAAGCATAAATAAATAGTTATCACCATACAAAAGTGCCAAATGATAACTCAAGAATTCAAACATCAATATATAAATAACTGAACTTGAATATCACTTTAACACAAAAGCAGAAATAGTTAAGAGATAAAAGTACCATTTATAACTAGTTCTACTCATGAGCTTCAAGCAATAATGACTTATCTCTTCTTAATCCAACATCCACTAAGAGTACAGAAGTGCAACATCAGTAGTAGACATTAAATGCAGATATCAATAAATCTTGTTCCATTCATTCATCAAAACCTCCTCTGAGGGTGCAGAAGTGCATGTTCTGAGGACAAGTTTTTGACAAATTTTAGGACCCTTCTCTAAATGCATGAGAAGGATTTAAATAATACTAACTAAATCTAAAAATAATTAATTACAAAAATGTAGGATACGGTTTAAATGACCGTCCTCTTTTTAGGCAAAAATAAAGCAAATCTAGTACTAAATCTAAAATTAAAATTGAACAACTAACTAATTGTGAATCTGTTCTTTCGAATTGCAAATGTTCAGCATCAATTTGAGAAGAATAGGCTGGCTGACTTCATATTTCAACTATCCCGTAAAAATGGAATTGGCAAGAGCTGGTGCTATTTTCTCGGCAGAATTGATGATACACTCGAGAGTCATGCGTTGGCTGTGTGGTTTTACCAGACATGCCCAGTAAGAATCCCAATTTAACTTTGTTAATCCTTTAATCAATTCTGCCTTTTCTTGGGCTTTCTGTTTCCAGTCTATCTGCAGTTGCTGTGCTTTTGGTAGGTTTCCTGGAATAGTTTCAAAGATCAGATTTTCCTTATGTAAATTTTCATTTATACAATCAATAATATTGCTGGTTGTTGTGGTTGCTTCTTCTGTCGCTTGTTCTGCCTTCCTGATCTGTGTATCCCAATTATTAAAAAGTATTTCTTTGTGATTTTCATTGATTGTAGGTGCACTTGCTCTTTTTCCTTCCTCTGTATTTTGCCAAGCCAAATAGTCAGTAACTCTTTTTTCAGTTAAATCATAATCATGTCGTAACTCTACGATATGATTAGTGATTTTATCACTTTCTTCACAACAAGAGTTCCATTCTGTTATTCTTTGGCATAATATTTCTTCTTGTTGTAGTAGTTGGTCATTTAAAGAAATAGACTCTGTTATAAACTCTGTGAGCTTGGGATCATCTTTGTGCATTTCTTGCATAATTTGTAGTTGTTTCTATTTTTCGGCCAAACTTTTCTGATATCCAATCTGCATTTGTTGAAAATCTTGTTGTAATTTTTCAAGTTGTTTCTGAGCTTCACTGTTAACATTGGCTTCTTGCAGCTGTTGTTGCAAGACATTTAACTAATCTTCTTTCTCATTCAATAATTGTCGTACCTCAGATGCTTTTTCAATGGTTGCAGAGGCATAAGCTCCTGTAATCTGAGATAATTTAGTGAGATTTTCAGTTGGATTAGTAGTAGGATCTTGCCATAGAACATCTAAGTGTTCTGCATCATGAGAGAGAACATTTTCCAATTTCCTTTTCTTCCTCTGTCTTCTTACTACTGCCTTGTGTTGTGGACTGTAGAATACATCAAGAGGAGGAATTTCCTCTATCTTAAGCATGAGTTCAGAAGATGAGGTTATAGGAATATGTTCTGTTTCTGAGACATTAGTAGTTACTCCTGTGACTATATTTATTTTTGTCTGTATATTTCTCACAGGTGTCTGTGTATTTTGTGCTTCAATATTAATCAAATCATTGAATGTTTCCCATTCCTTATCCAATTCAGTTTTGACTGATGATTGCTGTACAATGAGAGGGGGAATATTTAACTATGGAGAGGTTGAAATCTGTTGCTGTGAGAGTTCTTTAGATTGGGCAGTATCTTTTACTGACCCTTCACTCTTAGAGTGTTCAGAGGTTTCTCTTCTAGACTTTGACTTAGACCTATTTGTACTTGAACTTATACTGAGACTGACACTAGGAGTTGGTTCCCTTTCGGGTTCCAAGTGTAATTATCCAAAGGGATAGTAGTTAACCTCCTTTCTCTGTACATTTTGAATTCTTGAAACTCTGCTGGAGGAAAACATATTTGAGCCAAATGTATAATTTCTTTAAGTGTGCCTTTTTCTTGGAACATGTCATCTAACAAATATTCTTCTTTAGAAAACACTCTTATCTTGACTACAGTAGTGAAATTTTTAACAACATCATATGGGTTGAATGGTCTTCTTGGAAACTTGAACAAATGTAAACATGTAATATTGTTTACTTCTTTAAATGCATGAAAAACATCAAATAATGAAAAGGCCCCACAGGCCATAGGAAATTGAGGCCAGACAACCTTCTTCTTGTCTTTCAACTCTTTAGTCAAACCTCCTTCTCTGCAAGTTTGATAGGCAATTTCTCGGGCAATGAGTTTATCAGGAACATACAATGGTAAAACATGAGGGGAAGCAAAACTTCCAAAAACCCTAACATATGTGAAAAAATCTTCTCCAAACCATCTTGCAATAGGTAGAATGTCCACCTCTGCTTCAAGAGAAAACCTTGGAGCATCTTTATCATACAATATTCTATACAGGGGCAACATGATGCCATGGAAAATCTTGTAAAAACAGGGAATGAACTCTTAATCCCATAATTCTTTATGATAAACATGAATGGGCAGGGGATCTTGAATTTTCCATTTCCAACCCATTAACAGAAACTTAGAAACAAAATAGATTGAATCCATCACATAAGAAGATAAATAAAAAGGAGGATAAATCCTCTGAAAAACAGTTCTCTTAGATCGATAATTGAAAATAGCCGTGGCTAAGTTGTCAGATAATATCTTAGCCCAATCCACAATGGTAGCATTAACAACAACATTCAACAATGGAAGCCATTCAGGTGAAAACTTATTAATGTCTGGCTTTCCAAAAAGTCGACAGAGCATAGCAGCAGAAAAGCAATATGGAGAAGTGAGAGAACCAATACTATACATACCGTGTTTATCTTTTTTTAATGGTTTGTCTCTCCTGGACCAGTCCTTGGTGCATTCTGCTAGGTTTTCATTTTCTTTGGCAAACTTCTCCATGAACTGTTTGTTATAAGTTGCCCGTGGCTCTGGAAAATGATACATAAGCTTCAAATCTTGTGGAGTGAATGAGCCAATGAGCTCTTGAACCTGAGTCTTAAACTGTCTGTCCGTAATATCAGTGCTATCCAACACCCATTTAATCATATCTGTGTATGGAAGAATTCTAGGTCTTGCTGCTATTCGGTGCAAGAATGAACAAGCTAGCTCTGTAAGAGATGCTTCAGAAGACCCATGTGATCCCGCAGTAGCCGTAACCTCTATTACTCTGGGGTTCTCTTCTTCAAATAGATTATACATGCCCTCCCAAGTAGTGATACCAACATCTTTGTTACAGGTGGTGTCTGTGTATAAGGTCATCATCTCTTTGTCCTCAGAACTCTCTGAATACTTCTTTGTATAGTTCTCAGTTCTTCGCTCTTGCAGTTTACGAATTAAGTGAGAATAATGATATGAAAAATGTGACGGGAAAGTTTTAGATGCTGAAGACGTATAAAATATACTACCTTACGTGAAATAACCCTTTGATTAGAACGAAACCATTTCTCATTAATGAATGACAACCAATTCATTAATTTAACATTAAAGCGCATAACAGGGTCTCGATTTATGAAAATATTTCTTCGTGTAATGAGCCTTTAAAAATCTACGATAAGGCGATCTGCGATTTGCTTTGCAATATCGCAAAATCGCAATATCGCAAATCGCAATCTTGTGGAGTCAAAATAGTGCAATATTGTAACATCGCGAAATCTCTATATCGCAATATCGCAAATTGCAAGACATAACATATAACAAACATTCGTTAACATATTTTCTGTGACATGCGATTTGCGATATATGTTATCGCTCATCGGTGATTTGAATTTTTCATCATAAGATATAACATTCTAAGCATGCGATGCGATAAATGTAGTTTCGCATCGCGATCTCGCTATTTTTGTGTTCCTCTTATAAAGAAGCCTTCATTACCTTTTTGCGACACGATATTCCTTAAAGAATGATTTTATTCTAAGCTATCATAAAACTTAAGTTTTTTAGATTTTTCAAGGAATTTTCTCCTAAGTTTGTGATAGTAAGTTTTATTGAAAAAAGGAAAACAAGCACTAATTGATTTTTTTTAGATTTTTTCTGACTAAGAGTCCCTACTTATTTAGTATTACCACTAATTCTAAATAAAAAGGGGGGTTGTTGCTGGCCACAACAATTGGTGATTCACTTGGAAGAACCAGTTATCTCTGCTTTTCTTTTGAAATTTCTTAAACTTTCAAAATAGAAAATTTTCTAGAAAATAAAACTTTATTATAGAAAGATAAAGTACATTATGCTTTTACCTATCAATGATATTTTGTTTCATTTATATTCAACTTTGACTATTTACTTCCTCAAGCTAGTCCTTGTATCCATCAGTCATTACTTATTTAATAAAGATAAAAACAATTACATCTCTGTAAATCAGTTTAAAATATGCTCATTTGTCGGAGGTAGAGCCACTGCTGCTAGCAAGTGTTTATAGCCTCGATAGGGTTACCTGTTACCCAACAATGATCCTATATCCTACTTAGAGAAATATACAATTTTCAAAGAGAAATTCATATTCACACTTATTGCTTTCATTTTTCTTTTTTATCCTTAAAGAACAATGTCTTGTTTTGGTAGCCAATTTATGACAGTGCCATTCACTTGATTTATAGCTTTGCTGAACAAGCTGGCTCGTGATGAGACCCCTTGCCTTTCAATTGCTACAATCTTGATTCATTGCCCTGTTGTGGTATGCAGTATTGACAAAGTCAGCAAGCTATAATATCTATGATCATGATAAGTCGGCTCGTGATGAGACCTCTTACTCTTTAAGTTAAAGTGTATCATTGGATTATTCCTTGAACATTGTAATTTTCTAGGTAGGGAGGAAGTCATTGTTTCCTTAAGATAGCTCTGGACGACAATGGTAGAGTTTTTTGGAAAGAACTTTTCTACAGAGAATCTTTATTTTGTTATTGATACCTTTCATTAGTCTGATATAAAACAATTTCTCACTAAAAGTTTTTTTTGTCAAAATTTTCAAAGTTGAAACTAGTATCATTTCTATGTTTAAAGATTTTAACTATATCTTTGAATAATAATGATCAATTTTCTCAAATAATTCTATTTATACAAGTGAAAAAAAACAAAAACCAAAAAGAGAATTTGTGTCTTTTTCATGAATTCCAAATGTAACCATTAACAATTGGTTTTATTATGACAATAAAGAAAACTAATATATAAAATAGAAGAGTGATCTTCTATAGAAAATATTTTTTGAGGATCTGTCCATTAACAGGAAAAGATTCTCTTTTTCCTGTTAAATCTTGTAACATAAAAGTAGATGGACCTATGATCTCTGTGATTTGGAAAGGACCAAGCCACATTCGTTGAAATTTCGTATGTTTCCCTTTTTCCTCATGAGCCTTGTCCCATTTTAAAACTAGATCTCCCATCTGAAAGTCCTTTCTGGATGTCATGTTTGAATCAAAAGAAGCTTTAACTAACGCTTGGTGATGAGCATGAGTTATTTTTGCCTTTTCTCGTTGTTCTTCTAGCTTAATTATTTCCATCTGCCTTGGTTGTAAGGAAGAAGTTGGTGCTTCATCCATATGTTGAACTAAGGCTAAAGAAGGAATTGCTAGATGAGTTGAAAGAACCACTTCTTTCCCATAAACTAAATTAAAGGGAGAAGTGCCGATGGAGGCCTTCTGCGTTATTCGATCTGCCCATAAAGCATATATTAAAGACTTATGCCAATTTTTATGATTTTGATCAATGGTTCGCTTAATAATTCTGATTAAGATTTTATTTGTGGATTCAGCTAAACCATTTCCCTATGGGTAATAATTGGCAGATTATTTAAGTTTGAAACCTCTCTTGAGTGCAAATTCAGTCATAGCATTGCTAGAAAAATACGATGCATTATCAAACATTAAAGCAGAAGGTAAACCAAACCTGATAATTATGAACTGATCTATGAACTCGATGATATGCTCAGCATTAGCAGTCTTGAGAGGAACTGATTCTACCCATTTAGTAAAATAATCAGTTGTTGTAATGATATACCTATGTTGCTTAGAAGAGTGAGGAATGATCTCACCTATTATATCCAATCCCCATTGATCAAAAGGTTGTTCAATGTTGACTGATTGTAATGGAAATGATGGTTTCTTTTGTCTTCCAGCAGCAGTTTGACAAACTTGACATTTTCTTACGTAGCTATGTGAGTATTTGAACAATGTGGGCCAGTAATAGCCTACACGAAGGATTTTATGTGCAATAGTATCTCCAGCATAATGTCCACCTGCTGGCCCATCGTGAAGTTCCTGCAAGACTTTTTCAGCTTCAGATTTCTCAAGACATCTAAGGAGAACATAATCATAATTCAATCTAAAAAGAACATCATTCACAAGCTGATATTGTTTAGCCTTCAACCTCATAGCTCTTTTCTTGGTGTAATCTAGATTTGGAGGAGCATATCCATTCTTTAGATAAAAAATGATATCAGCATATAATGATTCAACATCGTTTAGGCTTACCTCATACATTTGTATCTCTGTAGATGGTTTTTCATAAATAAGCGATGCTCCTGCTAGTATTTTGCAAAAGCCTTGACCTCTTACAATACTTGATAGTTTGATTTCTATATCATATTCTTGTAAGGCAGTAATCCAATTGGCTCTTTTCTCACCCACATCTTTCTGAACTAAAAGATTTCTTACTGCTGGAAACGGTACTATGATTTTTGTATGGGTTTTAAGTAGAAAGGGTCTGAAATATTTAATTTCTTTGAAAATAGCGTAAGCTTGTTTCTCTACATCTGAATAATTCAACTCAGCCCCCTGTAAATTTGAACTGAAGAAAGAAATTGGGGCTTCTGCCTTTTCTTGATTTTCTTGAGTGAGTATCGTAGCATATGATTTATCAGAGGCAAATGTATACAAAATAAAAGGATCGGAAAAATTTGGAGTTGCTAAAGATGGAGCATTAACAATTTCTTGTTTGATGAGATTGAATGCCTCATATTCATTTTGGCCCCATTTGAAGTTTAAATTATTTTTAATCATTTCTTGTAAAGGAGATACAATTCTTGAAAAATCTGGCACGAATCTCTTTACAAAATTAATTTGGCTGAGGAATGATTGCATAGCTTTCTTGTTGTGAGGTAAGGGTATTTCAGAAATCTCCTTGATTCTATCAGGATCAATATGAATTCCAGATTTTGACACTATGAATCCAAGAAGTTTTCCTTCACTTAATGCAGAAAAGTATTTTTTGGGATTAAGTGAAATTCGATACCTTTGACAACGTTGAAAGATCTGTTTTAAATTTTTAAGATGATTGCTTCGTTTTTTGGAGTATACAGTTATATCATCCAAGAAAATTACCACTGATTTGTTAACTAATCCCTTGAAGGTGATGTCCATGGCTCTTTGAAATGTGTCACCAGCGTTGACCAGACCAAAAGGCATCTTTTGATATGCATAAGTGCCCCATTTGGTCCTGAATGTGGTTTTCAATTGGTCATAAGGATGAACCAACACTTGGTTATAGCCAGAGAAACCATCTAAGAAAGACATTAATTCTGATCCTGCAACTGCCTGCAATATTTGCTCCATAGGAGGCAAAGGAAAATTATCTTTTTGACAGGCTTTGTTAAGATTTCGAAAGTCAATGCAAATTCTAATGTCTACGTTCTTCTTTCTAACGGGAACCATATTGGAAACCCATTTAGAATTTCGAACGGGAAAAATAATCTTGGCTTTCAATAACTTATTAAGTTCCAATTTGATCTGATTTTCTAGATTGGGATGGATCTTTCTCAGCTTTTGTTGGACATGTTTTTCATCATTTATCATTGGGATGGTATGTTGGATGATAGAAGTGTCATAAGTTTTGAGTTCATCATAGTTCCAAGCAAAGACATTTTTGTATTATTTCAAAAGACGAACATATGCTAATTTTTCTTCAGGAGTTAGGCCGAGGCCTAGGTTGATATTCTGTGGTTTGGTATCAGTTCCTAGATTTACTAATTCATAATTCAAAGTTGAACTTTGCAGTTTTGAATTGGTAGATATTTTGAATCGATCTTTCAAATCATAAAGGTCTTCTAACTTGACTATTGACTTTGGCATAGCATTATTAGTGCTATCTTGTTGCAATTGTCTGTCATGTTGGTCTTCATCAATTATCTGATTAGTGTAATATCCTTCAGATGTGAGGAAACTTACAATATCAGGATCATCGTTGAAAATCCTCCAATTGGTAATGTTATCAGGAATCGAGGGTCTAAAGATTAAATTCGATTGAAAATAGGTAAGGGCTAAAGTCTGAAGGAATGAGTTTAGAAGCTACATTAGCTAGGAGGTCTGCACTAGCATTCTAGAGTCTGGGAATTGATGAAATATTGAATGCTATAAAAATTTTAGTCAGATCTTGAACTAAAGATTGATAATGCTTTAAATGACCTGATAAACAATGTATAGTATTGCATACCTGTTTGATTACAATTTCAGAATCTCCGAAAACTTGTAGATATTTGACGTCTAATCCGATTGCTTTGTATAATCCTTGGACTAAAGCCTTGTATTCTGCGGTATTATTGGTGCAATCAAAATCGAGTCTGCAAGTTAACATAATTTTGTTTCCCTCTGGACTAACCAACACGCATCCTTCTCCTGCCCCTTCATTAGACTTAGAACCATCAAAAAATAACTTCCAAAATAAAGATTTATTTACAGGAGTATCTACAAAATTAATGCATTTAGAACTATCTGTTTGAGAAAAAATTTCTACTTGAGATAAAACATAATGTTCTAAATAAGGTGATGTATGAGCATTGAAATTTCCTAATAAATAATCAACTGAATAATTGCCAATGATATTATTGCTGTATGCAACTGGTTCATTTTCTCCCTCCAGTTCTATTACTATGTATTTCTGATGTTTTTCTCGCTCAACCTTTATCTGATTTGGTTTACCATTGTAAGGAAGCCACATATGCGACCAATCAGTTGCGAAGTATCCATGAAGTTTTTCTGACCAATCTCTGCTAAGAATTAAGCCATAAAATTATGGAATATCTGCAACTAAAATATCAATAAATTGACATACGTTTGGATTAGATGACAGCCTTATCGTAACCTGATTTAATTCACCAGTCACTTCAACTTGCGATCAATATAGCTGAACTATGCGCGCAACAGACTTTTGTGGTTGAATATTCAACTTTGCACATACTGATTTTGGTAGAATATTAGATGAAGCTCCAGAATCCACTAAACAATTATGAAAATTTTTGTTGAAAACTTCATAAGTAAGAAGAAATGGAGTATGAGATCTCAACCTTCCTCTTATTAAGGCGATATTTTCTAGATCAACTTTGCTAATCGTATTAGTTGGAGGTCTTCCCATCTCATTGGAAGCTTGAGAGATTACAGGATCGGGCAAAGCTTTTTCTGGTACAGCATGTAATTCTTTCAAAAGTACCTTTTGCTGGTGTTTTAACTTGCTCAATTCATAAAAAGTGATGTTAGCCCTAGTCTTCTTCATATATTCTATGATATTATACTCCATTTCATCTGAAATGATTAGTGTTTTTTATGGAGTTAATGAATCTGTTTGGACTGGGCTAGTTTGAATTTCTTTGGATGTAGTTTTCTTGGGTGCAACTTTATCCTTAGTCATTGAGCTTGTCCTTTTTGACTTAGGAGTAGGTTGAGGAGGATCAAGTTGATTTCTACTTCGAGTGCTAACCGGGGATGCTTCTTGATCTTCCTCATCTGGGAGGATGAAATCCCACATACCTTGTACTTCTACAACTTCTTCTTCATCGGTAGTTTCTTCAGTAGCAGTTTCCTCTTCTTCTTCTTCTGATTCAGCATTAGTAATAGCATTTGGTGGCTTTGGATCAGTTGAAGGATTTCTTCTAAAAGGCTTGAAAGACTTTTTAGAAGATGTTTCTGCCACTTGTTTCTTAATGTCAACCATTTCGTTAGACATGGTTTTCAAAACTTTCTGCAATCCTTCTAAATCAAATGGACATTTTGATTGTTTTTTCTTGGGGTCTTCCTTAAAAGTAACCTTCTTGGATTTACGTTCTTCTATTGCATTTTTCTTATCTAGAGCAATGATATGTTTCTCTACTGCTATTGCCTCCTTCATGTTTTCTGCTAAAGTTGTTTTGTTAGCCCTATCAACAAAGATTGCTATGTTTGATGGTAAAGCAGAAATGTACCATTCACTTCGCACTTCTTCGCTAGGCTTGGAAGCAGTAGGAATTTTATTTAACAATTTATTGAAACGTGAATTAAAATCCTTGACAAGTTCTTTTGAATCATCTCTAAGATTAGACAGATCATTGATTAATGTCGCTGTAGACCTGTCATCACCAAATTTAGTCAAAAATTGATCTTGAAAGATATCCCAACTAGTGATGGATCCAGATGGTAATGAGAAATACCATGATCCAGCTGCTCCTTGTAGAGTATAAGGGAAAAGTCGGACAACAGCATCTTCATTAGTGACTCCATTGAGATTTATGGATAGCATAAAGTTGTTAATATGTTCTTCTTCTAGCATGCCTGCTTCAGGATTAAACTTAGGCAACCATTTTTCAAGATGTGCTAGTAATTGACTTAGGGGTGCAGGAATTAGGACTGCCCTTGGGTTATTCCATGGCATTTGGGCCATCGTTGAACTACTAACAGAGGAAAGTGCAGAAGATGATACCTGCGATTGGGAAGATGAGGATATTACGATTCCAGATGTTTGAGAAGGAGATGTGGAAATTCCAGTGGACTGACAGACAATAGTCTGAAGTGGAGGGGTGGATGGTTGACTTCACGATGAAGAGGTTGAAAAGGATGATGATGATGAAAGAGTCTCGCTATCAGACCCTTTAGGTGATTTCCTTGCTCTTTTCCTTGTACGTAGAGGTAACTCTGTTGGTTGAATTCCAAGTTTCTTGCTCTCTAATCTGGTAAGAGGATGAGCAGGATTATATTGCGAAGTCACACTGCCTTGAGATTTATCAGATCTTTGAGGTGATATTGAAAATTGCTGAAGTTTATGAATCAAAGATTCAACTTCAAGGGGTTCAATAGCAGATTCTTCTGAAAAGTCAGGGTTTGTGGCAGTGGCTATTGTTCTCTCGACTTCTGGCTCTAGATTTAAAAATTCTATGTGTGATGGAGAAGTCGGGGGAGATGGTGAGGGTGATTTACTCTCAGAATGGTATTTAGATTTTAATTTACTTTCCATTCATAGTTCGGGGCCCTCCTTCTCGCGCCAAATGTGTTGAAGCCCCTAAAATCGGGTCTACAACAAGGGGGATACCCACCCGGTCCGGACCTTGGTTAGCAGTTCCTTTTCCGTTTTGTGTAGTGGGTCCGACTGGGGATAATGGGACCAGTTTCCCAATATGTGTGTGTCTTGAGAATTTATATTTCCTTTCTAAAAGTTCCTAATTGAAATGATTTTATTCTATTTCTAATCTAATCACATGCAAATTTGTATTCTAATTAAACATAAATATCTAATTCTAAACTAACCTGGGATATAATCTTTCTATTTATGCGATCTAAAATGATTTCAAATAAAAATTGGTAATAAATATCATTCAACTGTTATAAGAAAATAATTCAATAAAGATAAACCATTTCATATAAAAAGTTAGATGAAACAGTTGTGAAAAACATATCGCATAATAAGCTATTCATACATTAAGCATAAATAAATAGCTATCACCGTACAGAAGTGCCAAATGATAACTCAAGCATTCAAGCATCAATATATAAATAAATAAACATGAATATCACTTTAACACAAAGGCAGAAATAGTTAAGAGATAAAAGTACCATTTATAACTAGTTCTACTCATGAGCTTCAAGCAATAATGACTTATCTCTTCTTAATCCAACATCCACTAAGAGTACAGAAGTGCAACATCGATCTAGTGAACATTAAGTACGAGATATAAAATAAATCATTCCATTCAATTTCATCCAAATCTCTACGAAATTGCCAAAAGTGCATGTTCTAAGGACAAGTTTTTGACAAATTTCAGGACCCTTCTCTAAATGCATGAGAAGGGTTTAAATACTACTAAATAAATCTAAAAATAATTAATTACAAAAATGTAGGATACAGTTTAAATGACCGTCCTCTTTTTAGGAAAAAATAAAGCAAAACTAGTACTAAATCTAAAATTAAAATTTAACAACTAACTAACTGTGAATCTATTCTTTGGAATTGCAAATGTTCAGCATCGATTTAAGAAGAATAGACTGGGACTTCGGATTTCAACTATCCCATAAAAACAGAATTGGCAAGAGCTGGTGCTATTTTCTTGGCAGAATTGATGATACACTCGAGAGTCATGTGTTGGCTGTCTGGTTTTACCAGACATGCCCAATAAGAATCCCAATTTAACTTTGTTAATCCTTTAATCAATTCTGCCTTTTCTTGGGCTTTCTATTTCCAGTCTGTCTGCAGTTGCTGTGCTTTTGGTAGGTATCCTGGAATAGTTTCAAAGATCAGATTTTCCTTGTGTAAATTTTCATTTATACAAGAAATAATGTTGTTGGCTTCTGTGGCTGCTTCTTCTGTCGCTTGTTCTTCTTTCCTGATCTGTGTATCCCAATTATTAGTAAGTATTTATTTCTGATTTTCATTGATTGTAGGTGCACCTGCTCTTTTTCCTTCCTCTGTATTTTTCCAAGCCAAATAGTCAGTAACTCTTTTTCAGTTAAATCATAATCATGTCATACGTCTACGACATGATTAGTGATTTTATCACTTTCTTCACAATAAGAGTTCCATTCTGTTATTCTTTGGCATAATATTTCTTGTTTTTGTAGTAGTTGGTCATTTAAAGAAATAGACTCTGTTATAAACTCTGTGAGCTTGGGATCATCTTTGTGCACTTCTTGCATAATTTGTAGTTGTTTCTCTTTTTCGGCCAAACTTTTCTGATATCCAATCTGCATTTGTTGAAAATATTGTTGTAATTTTTCAAGTTGTTTCTGAGCTTCACTGTTCGCATTGGCTTCTTACAGCTGTTGTTGCAAGACTTGTAACTGATCTTCTTTCTCATTCAATAATTGTCGTACCTCAGATGCTTTTTCAATGGCTGCAAAAGCATAAACTCCTGTAATCTGAGATAATTTAGTGAGATTTTTAGTTGGATTAGTAGTAGGATCTTGCCATAGAACATCTAAGTGTTCTACATCATGAGAGAGAACATTTTCCAAATTCCTTTTCTTCCTCTATCTTCTTACTACTGCCTTGTGTTGTGGACTATAGAATACATCAAGAGGAGGAATTTCCTTTATCTTAAGCCTGAGTTAAGAAGACGGGGTTATAGGAATATGTTCTATTTCTGAGACATTAGTAGTTACTCCTGTGACTATATTTATTGCTGTCTGTATATTTCTCATAGGTGTCTGTGTATTTTATGCTTCAATATTAATCAAATCATTGAACGTTTCCCATTCCTTATCCAATTCAGTTCTGACTGATGATTGCTGTACAATGAGAGGGGGAATATTTAACTGTGGAGAGGTTGAAATATGTTGTTGTGAGAGTTCTTTAGACTGGGCAGTATCTTTTACTGACCCTTCACTCTTAGAGTGTTCATAGGTTTCTCTTCTGGACTTTGACTTAGACCTATTTGTACTGGAACTTCTACTGAGACTAACACTAGGAGTTGATTCCCTTTTGGGTTCCAAGCGTAATTTATCCAAAGGGATAGTAGTTAACCTCCTTTCTCTGTACATTTTGAATTCTTGAAACTTTGTTGGAGGAAACCGTATTTGAGCCAAATGTAGAATTTCTTTAAGTGTGCCTTTTTCTTGGAACATGTCATCAAACAAATCTTCTTCTTTAGAAAACACTCTTATCTTGACTACAGTAGTGAAATTTTTAACAAAATCATATGGGTCGAATGGTCTTCTTGGAAACTTGAACAAATGTAAACATGTAATATTGTTTACTTCTTTAAATGCATGACCAACATCAAATAATGAAAAGGGCCCACAGGCCATAAGAAATTGAGGCCAGATAGCCTTCTTCTTGTCTTTAAACTCTTTATTCAAACCTCCTTCTCCGCAGGTTTGATAGGAAATTTCTAGGGCAATGAGTTTATCAGGAACATACAATTGTAAAACATGAGGGGAAGCAAAACATCCAAAAACCCTAACATATGTGAACAATTCTTCTCCAAACCATCTTGCAACAGGTAAAATGTCCACCTCTGCTTCAGGAGAAAACCTTGGAGCATCTTTATCATACAATATTCTATACAGGGGCAACATGATGCCATGGAAAATCTTGTAAAAATAGGGAATGAAATCCGAATCCCATAATTCTTTATGATAAACATGAATGGGTAGGGGATCTTAAATTGTCCATTTCCAACCCATTAATGGAAACTTTGAAACAAAAAATATTGAATCCATAACATAAGCAGATAAATAAAAAGGAGGATAAATCCTCTGAAAAACAATTCTCTTAGATCGATAATTGAAAATAGCCGTGGCTAAGTTGTCAGATAATATCTTAGCCCAATCCACAATGGTAGCATTAACAATAGCATTCAACAATGGAAGCCATTCAGGTGAAAACTTATTAATGTATGCCTTTCCAAAAAGCCGACAGAGCATAGCAGCAGCAAAGAAATATGGAGAAGTGAGAGAACCAGTACTATACATACTATGTTTATCTTTCTTTAATGGTTTGTCTCTCCTGGACCAGTCCTTGGTGCATTCTGCCAGGTTTTCATTTTCTTTGGCAAACTTCTCCATGAACTGTTTTTTATAAGTTGCCTGTGGCTCCGGCAAATGATACATAAGCTTCAAATCTTGTGGATTGAATGAGCCAATGATCTCTTGAACCTGAGTCTTAAACTGTCTGTCCGTAATATCAGTGCTATCCAGCACCCATTTAATCATATCTGTGTATGGAAGAATTCTAGGTCTCGCTGCTATTCGGGGTAAGAATGAACAAGCTAGCTCTATAAGAGATGCTTCAGAAGACCCATGTGATCCCGTAGTAGTTGTAACCTCCATTACCCTGGGGTTATCTTCTTCAAATAGATTATACATGCCCTCCCAAGTAGTGATACCAGCATCTTTGTTACAGGCGGTGTCTGTGTATAAGGTCGTCATCTCTTTGTCCTCAGAACTTACAACTTTGTCTTTCTTTCCCATGATACTCTGAATACTGCTTTGTATAGTTCTCAGTTCTTCACTCCTGCAGTTTATGAATTAAGTGAGAATAATGATATGAAAAAGGTGACGGGAAATTTTTATATGCTGAAGACGTATAAAATATACTACCTTACGTGAAATAACCCTTTGATTAGAACGAAACCATTTCTCATTAATGAATGACAACCAATTCATTAATTTAACATTAAAGCACATAATGGGGTCTCGATTTATGAAAATATTTCTTCGTGTAATGAGCCTTTAAAAATCTGTGATAAGGTGATCTGTGATTTGCTTTGCAATATCGCAAAATCGCAATAACGCAGATCACAATCTTGTGGAATCAAAATAGCACAATATTCTAACATCGCAAAATCGCTATATCACAATATCAAAAATCGCAAGACATAATGTATAACAAACATCCGTTAACATATTTTCTGCGACATGCGATTTGCGATATATGTTATCGCTCATCGATGATTTGAAGTTTTCATCATAAGATATAACGTTCTAAGCATGCGATGCGATAAATGTAGTTTCGCATCGCGTTCCGCTTATAAAGAAGGCTTCATTACCTTTTTGCGACACGATATTCCTCAAAGAATGATTTTATTCTAAGCTATCATAAAACTTAAGTTTTTTAGATTTTTCAAGGAATTTTCTCCTAAGTTTGTGATAGTAAGTTTTATTGAAAAAAGGAAAACAAGCACTAATTGATTTTTTTTTAGATTTTTTCTGACTAAGAGTCCCTACTTATTTAGTATTACCACTAATTCTAAATAAAAAGGGGGGTTGTTTCTAGCCACAACAAGTTCATACTCTAAACATTGATATGGGGAAGTGGGGTTGCAGTTGAAAAATTCATTGAGCCACCTGAACATCCAGTTGAAAAGAAAAGCACCAAGGACAAGTTTGATATTGTTAGCATGAAAGTGAAACATGGCACAAAATATATCCATGAACTAGTAAATGAGATGGAAAATCCTGGTTTGCTCACCTTAAGTGATCGATTAGCTACATGTGTGTTCTGAACCTCAATAGCCTTTGATATACAAGCACATTCAACCAAGATTGGTTGTTGCAATTTATAAATGAATACTTGAAAAGGTTGATAATATATCTATTCCCGGAAAATATATTGTTGATTTTCCAAATCCCCAGCCAAATTCATTGAGTGGAGCTTCAAACTTATATTATGGTGGAAAAATTACTTAAACAGGGTCATACTGTGTTAATCAATATTCCACAGTTATGTTTGACAAAACTTGACTTAAATTTGTGGTGTTTACTCTTCAAGGGTTATAACATGGTTATGTTAATATAAACTATTTTATATAGCTTAAATTGACACAGCTATCATCCGCTTAGGAGAGAGTTATTTAGATTCAAGAATAGTGTACATTATTAATTTAGAATGAAACCTCATAGGGAAGTCCTATGAAAATGCAGTAATAACTCTAACTCTGATACATTATATAAATAGTAATCATAAGCCATTTGTGTTTATGTAGAAGCATACAACCTCCAACACCATGTTAGATACATATTGGTCTCATTTCCCCATACATATTGGTATAAACACCCCATACATTCATGGGGAAGATTATGAAGGATAGTGAAAATATGTACTTCGCATTTGTGTTTATGTAGAAGCATACAACCTCCAAATCCATGTTAGATACATATTGGTCTCATTTCCCCTTAAATATTGGTATAAATACCCCATAAATTCATGGGGAATATTCTGAAGGATAGTGAAAACATGACAAGTACATATGACATATTTGTAATGCAGTAAATTTAAGACCGAGAATTGTAGTACCTTGGATCTTGTGTGAATAGATTTATAGTTTCCTCCAACCACTTTTCATAACTTCCATAACCATTAGGTAGGGACCTGAAATTTCGATGCCATTTTTCTTGCTTACTAAAATATTTTCCAAGACTTTATTTTTTTATTTTTTTTATTGAAAGTTGTAGAATTTAAAATATATAAAGTTTCAAGGTCTAATTTTTTAAAGTCTAATTATTGAAAGGGTACTAGCTCAATGGAAGAGCACCTGTGTTACAAGCATGAGGTTGGTGGTTCGATTCCATCATGCCCTGATATTCATATGGAATGATGAAGATTAGTTTTTGGTGATAGAGGCTCTTTTGACCATCACTAATGAGCTTATGGTGACATTTTTCGACCCTCACCAAAATATGAAATGGTGACAATCAACAAATTCCACCATACATATGCATCAATAATGACACCCATAAATGGTCCATCACAATAAATCACTAATGTTCATATGAAATGGTGACGGTCAATGAACATCACCATATATATGCATAAATAATGACGGGCATGAAAGGTCCATCATAATAAATCATTTTTGTTCATATGAAATGGTGATAGACACTATCTATCATTATAATCATTATTCATGACAGACCTTCAATTCCACCACAACACCTATACTTTGGTGACGTTCAATTTTTTGGTGACGGTGGCTAAATTTTGTCACCATTGCTCATATGAAAAGGTGACGGCCACTATCTGTCATTACAAATATTTATTGATGATGAACCTTGAATGTCACCATAACATATATACTTTTGGAGATGCCACCTTTGGTGGTGTTGGGGTTCCCATGTTTTGGCCAGATTGGCAAGACCAAAAGATGCGACAACATCAGAACCACTTTGGGATCCTAGGATCTAGCACTCCTGGATCCAGAGAGGGATCTCTCCATAAATACAAATAATGATATATCTTTGAAAGCTCAAGATGAGGTATTAGGCTAGTTATGAAGCACAAGGGGTTTTAAATGATTTGGTTGGTGGGTTGCTGGGTTGGTCATGAGATCATAGACTGAGAAGGTCATGGGAAAAAGGAGCAGGGGAGTAAGACGTTTCGACAAAAGAGAAGAGGTCAAGAAAGTGCCATCCATTGGGCCATGGAGTCATGAAAGGAGATTAATTGCAAGCAACTGACCAAGGATTTCAGAGGGAAAGTCATCTATACTAAAGGATCTTTTAGATAGATGTTGGAATGGAACATTAAGGATTGAAAATGAAAGAAGGAAATCAACCCAATTTCTGTCTATAGATCAGGTCAAAGGTCATTTAACTCTAGGCCTACTTGGACATACTCAAAGGTAGCTCTCAATGAAGTCACAAGGGGGCAGCTTATAGATTGGACCAGAGGTCATTTAACTCTAGGTCTGCTTTAGCATGCTCCAAGGGAAAAACAGAGATAAGCTTTACACAAAGCTAGAGTCTATAGATCAGAGAAGGACTTTGAACCTTCAATGCTTTAACACCAGCAAGAAACATCCAAGTAGCAAACCCCGAATTTCACACATCAGCTAGCAGGAAATAACATATGCTACACTGGTTAAACCACATGAATTTACTCTTAGATTCACTATCAGCAGAAAACATTAAAGGTAGGGAGAGCAGAAATATAGGGTACCTAACAAGGGTAAATCCTATGCCAGATTTCTGATGTGAGCTAGAAGAAATGAACGGCATGAAAAATGTAATAAACAATACGATAAGAAAACATCACCCTTAGTAATAGACCAGGATCCAAAGAAATTTCTTGTTCAATTGATGTGAAAAACCAGTCACATACACTGAGCTCAATGGCTAATACAATCCAAACTTTCTCCTCCGAGCCTACTACATTAAAAACTACTCTGTTATTCCCTCCCAAGACTATTCTAACAGTCAAAATGAATCCCTCTAATAGTAACAGCAACAACTGAACAAAAACCCTTTACAATATGTTCTTGGGGATTCTTATAGGAGAATGAGTGATAGCGGGAGTAGGTGTACATTTAATTTGTTTCATTAAGACAGGATGGCGAAAACGTTCACGCCCATACTGCTTAATGGCTCTGCAGTGCTATATGTACTTTGTAGTCTTTGCCAGGTCAAGATTGACCTCAGATGTTTCTTGAAGTCCTTTCTGGCTGTTTGGAGCTCTGCGCTAGCCTTTTGGAATAAATGAACTGGGTGGAAAGTCTGCAAGGTCTCCATACTTCATAACTGTTTTCTGACAGTCGTAGAAACTTATGCCCGTGTATTCATCTGTTTAAGGGCCCGAGGAGGCATGGAGAACACTGTCCGAAGGTGCCCTTCTGGAGAAGAGTGTTCTGCTGATGTCAAACATAGATATGACTCATCGTTGTGCTCTTTGGTCTTCACACTATGCTTCTTCCTTTGAATGCGGGATTAAGTGTTAATTACATCAATAATAAGCATTAACACCTTGGATCTCTTCCGCTGATATACTTTGCTGCTGCTGTAATGGCCTCTTTGTGCTCCGAATCACAATGGCTGTGATTACAGCAAAAAAAGTGAATTAATCACTCTATATACCCTGCACAGTAAAAATGAACCAATTATAAAATATGGGGAGAGGTGGCGGAAGAATGCTTTGAAGGCTTGTGAAGCGTTGGCGAAAATGGTTCCGGGTCGCCCGATTAGAACAAGCACCGGAGATCAACGGTCAGGATTGGCTGTCGAGGTGTTAATATGCAATTAGGCGTATAAATAGGCCTTCAGTGCAAAATTTAAAGGTATAAGGTTTGGCCTTATTACAAAGAAAATTATGGAAATGAAATGAAATAGGGCCTGATGTGGAACCCGGTGAAGGCGGAGGGCGATTAGTTTTGGGCCGTCGGATCTCAGGAGGAGATCGACGGTGGAGGTCAAAAGATGGATTTAATAGAGGCTCCAACGAAGAAATGCAGTGGAGGACACAATGCAACGTGGGCCGTCGATCTTAGAAAAAACGAACAACCACGATGCAATCGGAAGATCGTAATCGGGGGAGACAGGGGGTGACACTTTAAGGAACTTCTGATTGGTGATCAGCGATCAAGCCCCAATCGTTGGATTGCGCGGGGAGATCAATGGTGGAGATTCAATCAGCGGGGAGATGGGTGGAGACAAAGGAGCGGAGCGGGATAAATCTGGATCGTTGGATCCGAGCAGATAAATGGCTAGGATTGGATCGGGGAGTCACAATTGGGAGATAACACGGCGGCACGTCAATACTTTTTGCGATTGCGATTGGAGCGGTGGTGCGATGGAGATACTATCGTCTGATCTGGAGGCAGATCGAAGGCTCTGATGAAATCAGAGGAGTGGATGGATAGGGGTGACAGGCGCATTGCGATTAGCGCTGGGCCGTCAGATCTATACAGATAAAAGACTAATATTAACACGGAGGTCTATAGACCAAATGCAATCGCATCGGAACATATTCAAATAACAAAGGACTACGCTTGCAATGTAAGTTGTGATTGTGATTAGCGGCCAGATTTTAAGCGCTTGGTTCTGGGCGCGGGTCAGGTGGTGGGGAAGTGGTTAAGAGGGCTGGCTGAAAGGGCTTAAGCCTGCATATATGGAAAAGAGTGATTTTGGCCCAATTTTAATGCTTTTTAAGGCCAGGAAAGGGATCCGGTAAAGGGAATAAGGGGTTTTAAGCCATACAAAGGTAATTTAAAAGGCTTAAAAGGGGAATGAAGATGATTTAGGGGTTAATGAGGGAGATAGAGAGGAGTAAAAGGGAAGGAAACAGAGGCTTAATGGAGATGGAATAAGAGGAAAAGGAGGCCTTTTGGGCATTCTTCTTTACAACAGAGAGGCTTTTCAACTAGGAACAGCAGTGAGGATTTATCAAAGGATAAAGGCAGAAGGAGACTTCAAGGATGATGTGTTTTTAGGGGAAATTCATTCCTTGAAGGCTCAAAAAACATTTTAGCCCCCTGTTTGCTTGCCAAAAAATTCATAGGGGGCTAACAGTGGCTCCACATGGGGATGGCTTCTTCTTGAAGGAGTCAAGAATTCAGAGAATGATATTTGTAGTAGGCCAGATGCCTAGTTCTTGACACATCCATTTCTTTCTTGGATCAACCGCCACAAATCATGAAGACATCAAATCAGCAGAAAAATTCTCCCAAACCACTACCTACCCACACTATAGTCCTAAAATTTTTTCTTCTGGGTGCATTTGGACTTGCAGACCCTTTACATCATCAATTTTTTACAAATAGGAAAATAAACCTATTCTACTTCTACCCTTATTACTCCATGAGACCAGATTAGACTGTTGGTCTCATGTTTCTCTACCTAAACTAGTACCTGCTAGGATTAAACTGTCTAGCAGATTTCTTCTCTATATTCTAAGACATCAATTGAAAAAACAGTCAAGCCAGGATTAGAATGTCTGGCTTGCAAGACTTTGCAAAAATTAAAACACCTAACTACATGCTCACAGACTGGGCTTTATTGAGCTTTTCCTACCTACCCTACTCTAGCTGGACTATTTACAAGTCTATCTTACAAACATTGTCTTCCAATGCAACCAATCCATCAAGTGATCCCATGAATGGTCCTTTCTGCTCAGCTCCTTGAGTAGGCTGGATAGGCAGGGAAACTCCCACTCTTTTTGTTCCATAATAGCAGCTTTGAAAAAATTTCTTTCTGTTTGCAACATGCTGCTCAAAAATACCTTTGATCCTTCTTCGAATGTTTGCAGGAAATGAACATAAGGATCATGAAAAGATACCTGGCTATGAATATCTGGCAGGCCAACTTCAACCGAGATCTCTTCTTCTTCCACTAGATGGAGAAGACGACTCTCTTGGAGTAGAGTGTCTCCTTCATCATCTGAACTAGAGGACTCATCATATATTGCAACTGGGTCTTCTTGGAGCTCCGGTATGTTCTGCTCTAATGTGCTGAGCTCCGTGAAAAGATCTATGTATTCTTGAGCAGTGGTTTTTTCCATTGCTTCCTCCTTTTCAAGAGAAGGCTCGTTATTTTCATCTTGCTCAAGAATCTCTTCTTTGATTTCCTCCTCATCCTCTAAAAGGAAAGACTGTTATCCTCTGTTCTCATGACACTCATCGCTGATGCTTTCATAACTTTCCCCATCAGTGTCATAGATAGGCTGACTGGGTTCACTGCTTCTCTGGAGTTGCTAGCCCCGGCTTTCCTCCCATGAAACTACTGATGATGGCTCTACGAACTCAAATTTTCTCTGGAAAAACAATCAAATAGATCATAATTAGGAAAGTCATAATTGTAAGCAATGTCACCCATCAAACCTGTCGGATTCTCAGTAGGTCTTTCTTCGTCTTGATCTGCAGAGGAGCTTTCTGGATCTGTATCATCAAACTCATAAGATGAATGGGAATGAGTGTGTGTTCTATAAAATATTTCTGAGGTGGAATTCTGATTTAATATCTGATCAATCTCTTCTTCCGTCAAAAGAAAGGTGTCCCTCTCATCATGGACAGAAGAACAACAGTTCTCTTTCTCTTGTGTTAGCTGATTTGGAGGCGGGATGTTTTCTTGAGCCTCTTCTTCCAAATTAGATTTTGCCTCTTCTATGTGGTCTCTTGTTTCCTCAGAGAAGCGTTCCCTATTAGCTTTTGCTATTAGGTCCTGATATTCTCTAGTCAGTGTAACACAAGACATAGGTAAGAAATTAGGCAGTTCCTGATCACTTTCCTCTTCGTCTTCTATAGATTCTTGAGCATCATTCATGTCTTTCTCATCTTCTCGGTCTTGAGTTTGTTCTTGTTTTGAAGAAGGCATGGGTTGTTCTAAATAATCATCATTTGCATTTATACTAGCCATTTACATCTCCAGCACTTTACCAAACATTTCTACTATTCCATTGAGTTGGTCATACAAAGCATCAAGCTTCGTATCCCTATCCATGTCTGGATTCATGTTTTTGCAAATAAGGCTACTAGATCTTCTCAACCAGTTCAGAGCCCTCCACCAGTGGATTCATTAGGTCTTTGGATTACAGGGAGTGTGGAGTCGCCAGGTGGATGAATTTGGACATTAGAAACAAACTGTTGTCCACCATCAACAATTAAAACCAATCTAAAGGAAAAGTGGTCTCTTCCCCAGCGGAGTCGCCATTATGTTGGGGTTCCCATGTTTTGGCCAGATTGGAAAGACCAAAATATGAGACAACATCAGAACCACTTTGGGATCCTAGGATCTAGCCCTCCTGGATCCGGAGAGGGATCTCTCCATAAATACAAAGAATGATATATCTTTGAAAGCTCAAGATGAGGTATTAGGCTAGTTATGAAGCACATGGGGTTTTAAATTATTTGGTTGGTGGGTTTCTAGGTTGGTCATGAGATCATAGACTGAGAAGGTCATGGGAAAAAGAAGCAGGGGAGTAAGACGTTTCGGCAAAAGAGAAGAGGTCAAGAAAGTGCCATCCATTGGGCCATGGAGTCATGAAAGTAGATTACTTGTAAGCAACTGACCAAGGCTTTCAGAGGGAAAGTCATCTATACTAAAGGATATTTTAGATAGATGTTGGAATGGAACATTAAGGATTGAAAATGAAAGAAGGAAATCAACTCAATTTCTATCTATAGATTAGGTCAGAGGTCATTTAACTCTAGGCCTGCTTGGACATACTCAAAGGCAGCTCTCAATGAAGTCACAAGGGGGAAGCTTATAGATCGGACCAGAGGTCATTTAACTCTAGGTCTGCTTTAGCATGCTCAAAGGGAAAAACAGAGATAAGCTTTACATAAAGCTAGAGTCTATAGATCAGAGAAGGACTTTGAACCTTCAATGCTTTGACACCAGCAAAAAAAATCCAAGTAGCAAACCCTGAATTTCACACATCAGCTAGCATGAAAAAACATCTGCTACACTGGTTAAACCACATGAATTTACTCTTAGATTCACTGTCAGCAGAAAACATTAAAGGCAGGGAGAGCAGAAACATAGGGTACCTAACAAGGGTAAATCCTATGCCAAATTTCTGATGCGAGCCAGAAGAAATGAACAGCATGAAAAATGTAAAAAACAATGTGATAATAAAATATCACCCGTAGTAATAGACCAGGATCCAAAGAAATTTCTTGTTCAATTGATGTGCGAAACCAGTCACATACACTGAGCTCAATGGCTAATACAGTCCAAACTTTCTCCTCCCAGCCTACTACATTACAAACTACTCTGCTATTCCCTCCCAAGAATATTCTAATAGTCAAAATGAATCCCTCTAAGAACAACAGAAACAACCAAACAACAACTCTTTACAATATGTTCTTGGGGATTCTTATAGGAGAATGAGTGATAGCGGGAGTCGGTGTACATTTAATTTGTTTCATTAATACAGGATGGTGGAAACGTTCATGCCCATACTGCTTAATGGCTCTACAGCGCTGTATGTACTTTGTAGTCTGCTTCGAGAGTCTTTTTCAGGTCGAGATTGACCTCAGATGTTTCTTGAAGTCCTTTCTGGCTGTTTGGAGCTCTGTGCTAGCCTTCTGGAATAAATTAACTGGGTGAAAATTCCGCAAGGTCTCCATGCTTCATAACTGTTGTCTGATAGTCATAGAAACTTCTGCCCATGTATTCATCTGTTTAAGGGCCCAAGGAGGCATGGAGAACACTGTCCGAAGGTGCCCTTCTGGAGAAGAGTGTTCTGCTGATGTCAAACATAGATATGACTCGTCATTTTTCTCTTTGGTATTCACACTGTTCTTCTTCCTTTGAATGCGGTATTAAGCATTAATTACATCAATAATAAGCATTAACCCCTTGGATCTCTTCCGCTGATATTCTTTGCTGCTTCTGTAATGGCCTCTCTGTGCTCCGAATCACAATGGCTATGATTACAGCAAAAAAAGTGAATTAATCACTCTATATACCCTTCACAGTAAAAATTAACCAATATAAAATATGGGGAGGGGTGGCGGAATAATGCTTTAAAGGCTTGCGAAGCGTTGGCGAAAATGGTTCTGGGTCGCCCGATTAGAACAGGCACCGGAGATCAATGGTTAGGATTGGCTGTCGAGGTGTTAATATGCAATTAGGCGGAGAAATAGGCCTTCAGTGCAAAATGTAAAGGTATAAGGTTTGGCCTTATTACAAAGAAAATTATGGAAATTAAATGAAACAAGGCCTGATGTGGAACCCAGCGAAGGCGGAGGTTGATTAGTTTTGGGCCGTCGAATCTCAGGAGAAGATCGACGGCGGAGGTCGAAAGATGGAGTTAATAGAGGCTCCAACGAAGAAATGCGGTGGAGGACACAATGCAACGTGTGCCATCGATCTCGGAGCAAACGGACGACCATGATGGAATCGGAAGATCGCAATCGAGGGAGACGGAGGGTGACACTTTAAGGAACTTCCTATTGGCGATCAGAAATCAAGCACCAATAATTAGATCGCGTGGGGAGATCTATAGTGGAGATTCAATCAGCGGGGAGACCGGTGGGGACAAAGGAGCGGAGCGGGATAAATCTGGATCCGAGCGGATAGATGGCTAGGATTGGATTGGGGAGTCGCAATCGGGAGATAACATGGCGGCATGTCAATAATTTTTGTGATTGCGATTGGAGCAGTGGTGCAATGGAGCAACTGTCATCCGATCTTGAGGCAGATCGATGGCTGTGACGAAATCGGAGGAGTGGATGGATAGGGGTGACGGGCGCATTGCAATTAGTGTTGGGCCATCGGATCTATATAGATCAACGACTAATATTAACGCGGAGGTCTATAGACCAAATGCAATCGCATCAAAACATATTCAAATAAAAAAGGACTACGCTTGCAATGTAAGTTGTGATCGCGATTAGCGCCAAGAGTTTAAGCACTTGGTTCTGGGCACGAGTCACGTGGTGGGGAAGTGGTTAAGACGGCTGGTCGAAAGGCTTAAGCCTGCATATATGGAAAAGAGTGATTTTGGCCCAATTTTAATGCTTTTTAAGGCCAGGAAAGGGATCCGGTAAAGGGAATAAGGGGTTTTAAGCCATACAAAGGTAATTTAAAAGGCTTAAAAGGGGAATGAAGATGATTTAGGGGTTAATGAGGGAGATAGAGAGGAGTAAAAAGGAAGGAAACAGAGGCTTAATGGAGATGGAATAAGAGGAAAAGGAGGCCTTTTGGGCATTCTTCTTTACAACAGAGAGGCTTTTCAACTAGGAACAGCAGTGAGGATTTATCAAAGGACAAAGGCACAAGGAGACTTCAAGGATGATGTGCTTTCAGGGGAAATACATTCCTTGAAGGCTCAAAAAACATTTTAGCCCCCTGTTTGCTTGCCAAAAAATTCATAGGGGACTAACAGGTGGCATTCATTTTTTGGTGACAAAGGCTCTTTTGACCATCACCAATGAGCTTATGGTGAGATTTTTTGACCCTCACCAATGTATTTTTTTCTTGTAGTGAACCCTCCTTCACCAAACCCCATAAACAAGGCTCACCTTCCAATTTTTTTTAAATTCAAATTCAATTCATATCTCTTCTTCATAAAATAATATTGGTTGAGGAGGGATTAACAAACACCAGAGGTGGATTATAATCCAATACATGACACTTTAGGTTAGGAAAAGGACATTCGACATATGACACTTCATCATAAAACCAAAACTCCAACCGCTTCCCACATACAAGCATAAACCCCTGAAGAAATAGGGAGGTTTAAGGGCTTCACAAAAAATGAAGCCACCAATTCACTATCATTCTTATTCTCATGTAAATTAAGACAAAAAGAATATTTTAATATTTTTTTTTGAAGAATTAGATGTAGTATTAAAAGGCGAGGATAAATCCTTACCAAAAGACATATCCACTAGGATGACTAAGGAAGAGTTATTTTTAGATCTAGCACTCATTTTCTCACTCCCTTGTCTACCTTATTCAAACCCTTGACCTCCTTAGCACTATTTTTTAATAATGGATGTGGTACTTTCCCATAGCTCTAAACCAATTGATTAAGAACCTCCTTCTTGACCACAAATTTCATTTTAGTTCCGAAAGTTATCTTACTAAATGAGCTAATGAAATTTCCTATCTCATGAAATCCATAACATCAGAATGGAAATCACCAATAATCAACGTCATCGCACCATGAACCTACAAATCTTGAATTTTATTATTTTCTACCAAGCCTTCATGAAGGCCAAACTAGACATAAACCTTGTTAATAATTAAGAAAGCAAGACAACACAAGAAAAATGGAGAAAAGGGATTTAATATATTTTCTTACCTATTGTAGTTATCTCATTCTTTGAATCTATAATACATAAATTGGACCATTCTATATCTAGACCTCATTGACATCTTTTCAATGGATCATGAAAATACCTCATCAAGGATAGGGTTTATAACTCATTTCTATGTGCTCTAAAACTTTGTGATTGTCTCAGGACTCATATCCTAACATTCCCTACGTCAATCACAAGTCCAATATTTTTTCATATTCAATTCGAAAGTACTTACATAATATTTGATGATGATATGTTTGAGAAAAACCAATAGTTAGAAGTGAGCGGTTGGTATGTATGAATATTCTAAATGAATAGCTGAAATGATATTGTTGAGAAGAATAGTTGTGATGTTGAAATTTCCAATTGCTTACTAAAGTTTGATTGATTAATTAGACTTTAAATATTGAAGCCTAATATATAATCTTCTCCCCTTTTATGTGTAAGGTGAGAAGTTTTTCAATAGTTCATTCTTGAAATGGTAGAAGCTAGAACTTTTTATTCTTTATGTGGTCGCTTTTTTGGTTCAATTCTAACGATATTCACTTCATTTGGTGGTATTTTTGGCTAAAATCTAACCATTTTCAATGGATACAAGTGGTTTATGGTTTACCATTAACCATTTTCACTTAAGAAATGTAGTGGTTTTGGATGACTACTAACCAATTTGATTTGAATAATTTGGTGTTTTTTTGTTTAACAATTACCATATTCACTTGAATAATTTGGTGGCCTTGGATGACCACTAACAAATTTTATTTGAACAAAGTGATGGGTTATATTTTACCACTAATCTTCATCACTTCATCAATTTACTCCCCCCAAATAAAAGTGTAGGAGGGTTTCTTTTATCATTGTGCTCCCGCATTTAATTTGTGGAAAGTACCATCTTTGACTTCATTAAGCATATAGAATTGGATCTGGGTCATGCCATAAATCATATGGAACAATTTTTACATATCTTCTTACTTTTTATTTTTATTTTTTCTTGTTTCTTTACCTCTATCTTAACTAGGCAGTAAGATCAATGCAACTTCTTTACTTGTAGATTCCATATCCAAGAATTTATCCATCCATAATTAACTATATTCTTAGCATGCTTCTACTTTCAACATTTTTCTAGTAAGTGATTTATATTTCCACAATGACACCAAGGGAGGAGATAAAAGCATTAACTCTCCATTTGACAAACTCTTTGACAACGTTGACATTTGTTTTAAATATTCTATACATCTTCAAAAAATTCAATGCCTACAAAAGGAATTGGTTTGGATTAATTCAAAATATGTAAGCTCCTTATTTGTAATATTCCAATATTTTTCAATATCTTTTGAATGATTAATCTTCCCAAGGTGTAGCAAACATATTGGAAATTTTTGATATCATTCTTTTGCTTATTCATATTTTCTATTATTGTAATTGTAATTTTGTGTTTTTTCTTGTGAGTAATGTTCATTCTATAATTTTATATGCATTAGGTATTTTGTTTTACAATGAGCATAAACCAACTGTATCATGCCATGTGTGTCACAAGTGCATAAATTTTGTACGATTTCATATATTTCATATGTTGCATCAAATGTTTGGATAATATTCTTTATATCATTTGTTGCATCAATATTTTATAGTATCTCCTCTGTGTTACAACTTGAATCAACATTTTATATGAGTTCATTTGTATCACAATTTGCATTAACTTATTTTATGATATCCTCTATGTCACAAATTGCGTTGACCTTGGCTATAGATATTGCATGAATAATGCCATCAATTTGATCTTGGTTTTCACTTCTTCTTTTTTAGAGCATGAAGTAATTGATCCTTCATATCTAGTTCACGTTTAAGATCATGTGTTGACTCTAGTTTATAAACCATTTGATCAATTATTTTTTGTTTGTTATCAAAGTTCCACTCAAGTTATCTAACTTTATTTTGCAATTCATGGTTTCACTCTTGCAAATTTTTTATTTCCTGAGATGTGTTTTGCAAATGTTTTCCTCCTTTACTCATTTTTAAAATGCTTACTTGTTCTCACTCACTTGATTATATGTTTATTTGTCATGCTAGATTTATTTTTTGTCACCTTAGGGTGTCAGGTACTACTGATCATGCAACCTAAATTGTGAATATAATGAATTTAATTTTGATGAAAATGATTGACTCACTTGACCTCCAAAACTAGACACAAAATAAAGTTTCATGAATGAAAGATATTAGAAAATGGTACAAAAGAAAAAAAATCCTTAGACCCCCTTATTTTATTTAGGATGATTCTAAGATATAATCACCACACAAAAATTATCTCTTTATTATATTGAATAAAATGATCTCTTTGGATTTTAGATTGATAAAAATTTGGTGATTTATCCTTCAAAGTTGTCATATCTTCCCCCTTTACACAAAATAGTCTTCAAGCTCATTTAAAAAAAAAGAATGTCTCCTCCATGCACCTTTTTCCAAAAATTGTCCTCCATGAGTTCATGGTTGAAGTAGGAAGCCCTTTTGCAAAAATTTTACAATGCCCTTATAGAGTAAATCACAAGGTTCTTTTCTATTTTATATAAAATGAAAGATTTCAAATATAAAGTAGAAAGACTTTACTATTTTCCCCCTGTTGGATAAAAAATAACCAATGAATAAACTAATTAGCTCAAATGATATTCATTTCACTTGATTTATAAGAGATGTTTATTGTTCCAGGGGATTATTTTCTATGCTTTCAATATGTGTTGTTCATTTAGTAGACATGAAACACATTGTAGCATGTTTTGGATGGAAAGAAAAAAATGAACTTTTATTGAACGTGAGATCACCCAACTAGTGTGAAAATACAAGGGGCAGACTATACTATTGTGTACAATAATGTTTAGAACAAAAAGTTGTGAAAATGGAATAGCCGCAGGATCTCTTCACCTAGGCATGGACATGGGTGCTGATTTTTCTCAACTAGGTCAATGTCACCCATTAGATTTGTGAATGCAGACAACTAGCATATCAATTCCCTCTTTTGACCTATGTGGATTAACTTCTTGCAAGTCAACACTGCTATTCTTGAAAAACAAAAACACGATAGAGAGGGTGAAAATCATTATTTTTAGATCTATATTAGAGATGAATATCAAATCCAATTTGTATGTTTGATGGGTGTATTAAATTGCTTCAGTAAGAAAACATCTAGAACCTTTAATTTCATGTCATATTATGGGTTTTGTAACTTATAAAATTGATGTAATGAAAATTCATTGGAAATAATGGTTGGAGAGAAATAACTCATGGAGAGGACAAGTTATGAACAAAAAAATTTGATCCGTGTAGTTCAAATACTTCCACAACACCCTACTTGTTTTTTATCGCAAAATTGTAGCATTGTTTTGAAAATAATAGATCCCATGGGAAAAATGTCACCAACAAAAAAAATTTGCCAATGCTAGAAGTTATATATCTGGTAATTGAGAAGACAAAAATACCAAGGTTAATAATAGGAAATAAAAATATTAGATAAAAGATTAGGTTATTCCCATGAATGAAGTGTTGAATGAGGTAATAAAATGAAAAACCTAGATAATAAATTGAACGGGAAGTCTAGATGTAATGCTAAATATCATTCAAGAAATCATAATATTTCAAAAAATAATGCGAGAGAAAGCACATGAAAAAAATTTATAGGATTGTTGGGGTCGTGTTTAAAATAAATTAGAGTGACTAGACTAAAAAGAAATGTAGTTTAGAATTTTTCCCCGATTTTGGATCTATAGCAAATATCTGAAATGAATATTTGAACATAGAGATTAATCCCACACATGGGGGTAGTTTAGCATATTCGAAATCACAAGAAACTCATAATATTGGCCTTCTTTGTAATTTTATAGCATATCCTCTTCTCTTGAAAATCATAATCTTATTCAAGGAATATCAATAGATCTCAATTACTAGTGCCTTTTCTCACACTTGAGAAACTCATTTAGATTATGTAGCTATATAATAAAACAAAAAAGATAAAAAAACTTTGCAAAAGAATATTTAAGGTCAAATATGCAAACCAAGATTCGAACAAAATTTCTTGCTTGATTTGAGGATGTAGTTGATGTGCACTAAAATTGTTTCTATTGAATTACATGATCTAGTCGAATCTCACCTCCCATGAAAAACTACCTTAGTGAACCTATCAAACTCTTAAGGCTCAAGGTGTTATATTATTATCAACTTTAATCAAATTTTCTTAACCTTTCTGTAATACCATGTTAAGAATTAAACAAGAAAAGTGGTAGAAAAATCCTTAATCCATTGTCTTATTCACTGTAAATCATATGTGAAAAAATAGTGCAAGAGAAGGCACATGAAACAAATAATAGGATTTTTGGAGTCGTGTTTAAAAGAAACTACTCAAAAGAAATGAAATTTATAATTTTTCCCCGATTTTGGATCTACAGAAAAGATATGAAATGAATATTTGATAATGGACATCAATCCCACACATGGGGTAGTTTATCATACTCGAAATCACAAGAACCTCATAATATTGACCTTCTTTGTCATTTTATCGCATATCCTCTTTTCTTGACAATCACAATCTGATGCAAGGAATGGCAATAGATATCAAATACTAATGCCCTCCCTCACACTTAAGAAACTAATTTAGATTATGTAGCTATATAATAAATAAAAACAAAAAACACTTTGAAAGAGAAGATTTAAGGTCAAATATGCAAAGCAAGATTTGAAAAGATTTTCTTGCTTTCTTTTAGGATGTAGTTGATGTGCACTGAATTGTTCCTATTAAATTACATGAACTTGTTGAATCTCACCTCGCATGGAAAGCTACCCTAGTGAACCTATCAGGCTCTTAAGGCTCACTATGTTCTATTATTACCAACTTTTCTTAACATTTCTCTAATACCATGTTAATAATTAGACAAGAAGAGTGGTAGAAAAATTGTTAATCCATTCTCTTATCCACTATATTAATATATTGATTTGAATTTATAGTAAATCAATTAGACCATGAAAACACCTCATGAAGTATAATATTCACAACTCATGTATATGTGGTCTCGAACTTTATGCTTGTCTAGGGACTCAGTTTAACAAAACCTAGCCCATATTATCTCCATCGATTCCAATTTTATTGTAGCCCAATGAATCACCCTAAATTATTCCTCAAGGATTTTGGAATTTTGAATCTTGAAAGAAGAAAGGGTAAATGAAGCAATATGGTTCAATGCTTCTACTTTGAGATTGATTATTTTAAAAGCTCGAAATTTATATATCACTGACACAATATTAAACCTAAACAACCTTAAGCATGTTATAATCCTAATACCTTATATACACCCACTGAATATGACGTAAAAGGATGGGGAATGCCCTAGGAGAGCCTCCTAATTATCTATCAACTATTCCCAAAAAATTTCTCAAACAAATATCACACGAAACTACCCCACTACTTCCTTTTCCAAAGCTTATGGGATGAATGTTATGGATATATCTCTTCCCACCACCATTTTCACCTTACCCTTCTTTACTTCACCCCTTTTTGTTTCACAAATCTTGAGGCATATGTCTTAACCCAAACTTATAATAAAAAACGACAGATAGTAAAACCTACAAATTTTGCTCTATGCAAGGATGGGGCACCACTCCAGAATTTTCACTCACCACCTTTCCATTTTGCATGACCACCTTAATGATCTCATCACCTAGACTCTTTGATCCATCTAACGATAATTCTCCAAAATCACAGATATTAGAAAATGGAGTAAATTCAGAATAAGGTCCAAAGATTACCTCCAGATCTGATCTATTAACCTCATAATCCACTAGCTCCTTGTAGAAGAATTTATGTCGCTGATTCCATCCTCCTTCATCCATGTTGGACTACCTTCAATTAAATACCCCCTGGAGGAATTTCGGCGATCTCTTGTACTTACCAATTTTTTAGCATTTGCATGCACCTGTCACTCTGAAATAAGAGATATCTAAATCTTACAAAACTTGTTGCTATAACACTATTTTGAAACCATAGTCATAGAGCTTCCATATATTTATATTGGTAATGAAAAAATACAAATATTGTTGTTAGTGAGGATCACATAAAGTTGTTTCAAAGAAAACCCCCCCTTGGCTTGATATGATAGCCTGCAAAACATATTAAGGCTAGCCAAGATTCAAACTGAGGTGGGAAGTGTTATTACTGTGACTCTCTAGGAGGACATGGAGGTAGATATTGATCCACTTATGTGATATATATATATATATATATATATATATATATATATATATTCCATTGAGATCAAACCTTTTTTAGAATAAAATCCCTGACAATTATCAATGTTAGCCAAGTTAATATAAATAGTTCAAACAAAATTTCCATGTACACACTCACACATTCATAAATGAATCACGTAACATGAAAAATCTTATGTTATTTAATATATGTTTTGGAAACATTGATTTCAACTATATGTTAATTGATACATGAGAGGGTAAATGTTATGAACTACATTTCCACAACAATCTCATTTGAATGTTGGATAATAGTAAGGGTGTGGTAGGAATGGAATTCACAATAAATATATGATAGAATCAAGTGTGTGGAGATTTGTGACAAGATTCCAAGGAGGTTTCACCTCTCTGTAAATGTTTTTCACCCAAGAAATGCTACATATGTATGTATGACATGCAACCACAAAATAGCCTCACAAAACTTCCTTTCCCTATTCAAAGAAACTTCCTTTCCTTTTAAAACTAGTTTATTCTTGATTAACATGCATATTCATATGGTTCATATCTAAATAAATATCCAAGTCTTTGTATTTTGTTTGAAATAATTAAATATATGTAGGGATTGCTAACCATAGTAAACAACATTGATCAGATATACAAAGCTACATCAAAGGTGTTGTACAATAATATGTCATACAAGCATAGAAAGAACCACTTTAGGTTCTCCAGGTGAAATGAAAGAACCACTTTAGGTTCTACAGGTGAAATGAAATGTGATTTTCATCATGGAATAATACATACATCTTTGTGCACTTGTTTCCATGTGGAAGTGACTCCAAATTCCAAAAGATCTACCATTATACCCTTTACATTTTTAAGCATCCAATTTCACAATGGATCAAATGAAAATTATCATCTTCTAGATGTGTGTATACTCAAATGGGTGTATGAAAATTAAACATGTGTCATTTATAATATACTTGAATTAATGGAATCCAAAATTCTATGCATGAAAGCATTGTTCTGACTCATATCTCAAGAAGTATTTCTAAGGAAAATTAGGCTCAACTAATTGGGGTGTGATAAAGCATAATTTGTCTTGAGTCTTGGCCATCAAAAATCAAGGTGAATCTAAGAAACTAAATTATTTTCCTTAACCATATTATAATAACTTGACACCTTTATCATGAAAAAATGTTAATAAAATCATTGTTTCATAATCATTTCCTCTAGGAAACCATGGTTGGGTGGGATGGAATCATGGATAAGCCCACTTATATATCATCCCAAGCTATCAACCATATAGTTATAATTTTTCCTTTTATGGTTTTAAATGTGTAATGATTACTATTTCTCATTTTTCCAACGATATAGTTATAATTTTTCCTTTCATGGTTTTAAATGTGTAATGATTACTATTTCTCATTTTTCCTTTCATGGTTTTCCATGTATACCGATTTCTCTTTCTCCTCTACTAGGTTAATAAGGAAATTTATTTATGGTTCCAACTTGAGAATTTATGGTTTTTTGCAATAAATTATCATCTACATATTTATATCTCAAACAAGAAATCATTAAAAGTCTATGGGGCTCTTAATCATTTCATTTGTTGGGATATCTCTTTGATATTTGTACCTCTAATGTAGACCAACTAAGCATGACATGCTGAAAATAATTCACCATCTAGGTAGCCAATCATTTCCTTAAGATAATGGAATGAGAAAATACTTTTGAAAGGGTTCTCTCAAAGAAATTATTGGTGACTTGCATTGTGCATATATAGCCTTTTGTAATGACATGCCTTAAGAAAACACCTTTAAAATTTCTTTCTCATTGCATTTTCTCAAGGAAATGATTGGCAACTTGTATGGTGCATATTTGACCCATGTGGATATTGGTGGCCACCCACCAATTACAATTGAACTTCTAGCACTATTTTCTATCAATTTCCTATTTTTTAGCATAGCTTCTTATTTTGACAGTTTTCTATTTTTGGCATTTTTTGGGTCCTGAACTTCCGGAGACATTTTTAGGTCCTAAACGAAATTTTGTGGCGAAACATGCAAACATGGTTTATATATCGATATTTGTGGCAAACTTTTTTGTCCTATGATATACATTTCTAATGGGATATTATTCATGTCAAAAAAAGGTTTTATGCCAAAGTTACAACCATGAGAAGTTGGCATTCGAATTAACCCCATTAGGGACCATAGGTTTTGGTGCTTCATCTCCTCGGGTTACATTTTTTGATGTTTAGGGTTTCTCATTTTTTATTCATGATGAAAAATTCCTTTCAGGCTCATTGTAATAGAGTTCAAAAGGAATGTATCTGTCACATCTCTTCTCCGAGATAAGCTACCATCACCTAAGCTAGTTTCCTTTCGTTCTGCATGTAATCAATTTTCAAAATTTTTTATTTATTAATTGAAGTTTAGTTTCATTGTATTTCTATGTTTCATTAATTCATAAATCTATATTAGTTGTATCAGATTGATCTGATCTTCCTTTTTTTTCCTATGCATGTCCCCAATGATGTCAGGATATAAGGAGTTGGGACTCAAACTGCTTGAGCCCTTGCAGGGACAAACTCACTGACCCCAAAAACCTCCCATGGCAGAAGAAAATAAATATGAGGGACAAACATATCCTATGAATTTGTTGCTCGATGAAGCCCTTTAGTGACAAATGAATGAGATGATGGATAACTTTTCAAAGATCCTTCGATGGATACTAATGGGTGACACATCTTCATCCAATATTCACTTCATAGGTTCCACCCCATTTAAGGTACAAGTCTATTTTGACATTCCTATATTTGAAATCCAAATAAATGTAAATGCTATAGATAAATGGTTAAATCTATTGGAAATATATTTGTCAGTCCATAATTTTTCTGACAAATAAAATATTACTTTTGCACTCCTCAAGGCTACACCCCATGTCAAGGACAGGTGAGAATCGTACAATGAGCAAAGGGTTGAGAAGGATTCCACACTATTTTTAGTTGCACCCTTTTGGGATTCTTTTTGAGATCCTGTTAAGGAATAGTATTACCCTATTAGGAGCTATTAATATAGGTATATAAAATGGACCACATTATGTCAGGAAAGGGACCAAGAAGTGTCAAAGTTCACGAATATATTTCATACCCTATACACGAAATTCAATATCAAGGACTTTAAGTGACATTTGGTGCTCAAGTATCATGGTCGTATACATAAATACATACATGCATAAATGAAGTTCCTAGAAATCTCCTCCCTTGGTGCAACATACTGATATGTTTTCAAGATCAAGAATAAATTTAAACAGAGTGAGACTTTTGATGCACAAATCTGAAGCAAAGAAAGGGCACCCCCAAACCACAAAAAAAAGGAAAAATCCATGGTGGAACAACCCAAGACAACCAATTGAAGATGCAAGAAGATAATAGCAATGGGAAGAGGAAGAAATACACAAGAAAGTGGTGTCAGTTCCATGAGATCCCCAGTCACAACACAAATGAATGTCGTAAAAAGCAATCATTGATGGAAGATATGAAAGCTTTAGATTTATATGAATGTTCCAAATTTGAAACAAAACCTAACAAGGGAAAAAAATCATTGATGTAGAACCAAGCACCATCGTTACCACCATTGAGGCCAAGAAAATTGATCTCAGAGATTTGTAGGAGGGTGAGCATCTCTTCCACTCACAAATATGGGTGAAGGGTGCTATGTTACAGATAATTATTGAAAGTGAGAGTCAAAATAAAATAATGTCAACAAAGGTCATTCAACCATACACAATCTTAGGAATACACAATCAGGTGGCTCCAGTAAGGGTGAGTTCTCCACATCAGCCATGAGTGCCGCCTGCCGTATAACATCAAACCTTTCACCGATGACATATTGTGTGATGTTTCTCCCCTTGAATTTTTCATGTTTTATTATGCCAACAATACTTGTGGAAGCATCATGTTATGTATGAGTCTATACCTTGTACTGCTAATATTATTTTCAACAAAAAACTATATAAGATACCAGAGGTAGTGTTTATTACCACCATTTCTCTGATGTCTACTAAGAAATGAAAAAACATTTCTACTAGACTAGGAATTTTTTTTCCTTCCTAATTCAATCTCAAAGTAAGGGGAAGGTTGTGGCCACATCCATGGCCTCCATAAAGGTCTCCTCCCCACAATAGAATCACGTGGATAAGGTCATGGAAGACTACAGGGACATCTTGTCCTCACCCATGGTTTATCTTTACATTTGCAGATGAATCATTCGATCAATTTGACTCCTAGTGCACCTCTACCTATTAGGAGAATCTATCAATGCTCTTTTCTAAAAAATGAGGAAATTAAGTTGTAGATTTAGGAGTTTTTACAGAAAGGGCACATCCAACCAAGTTCCTCTCCTTATGGGAGCTGAATTGTACTCATGTAGAAGAATGGTGTGACATAGAGACTCTAAATTGATTATCACATATTGAAAAAAATCACACCAAGAACAGATACATAATCCCATAGATTGATGACCTTCCTTACCAGCTCAAGGGGGCTAGGTACTTCAGAAAGATTTATTTAAATTCCAAATATCACCAAGTCCCAATAGAACCCATGGATTTATGGAAGACTACCTTCAAGTCCAAGGAGGGTCTCTTTGAGTGGTTGGTCATGCCCTTAGAGTTGAAAAGTCACCCCACAACTTTTGCAAGGTTGACGGATGGAATATTGCAACCTTTCACCAACTCATTCTTGGTTATATATTTGGATGATATCCTCATGTTCAACAAGTGTTGGGAATATCACTTGTAACATATTTTCTAGGTCCTTCAAACCTTGTCAGAGCACAATCTATGTGCCAACATGGATAAATTATCATTTGGCATGGATTGAGGCCAATATTTGGGCCACATAATTTTTTAGTGTATGTCAGTCACGAGTGATCAAATCTACTCTTTCAAGGTTAGTTGATAGGTTCCTAGGTAAAATTTTATAGTTTAAAATAAGTTTTGAAATAAAATTTGATCATTGGTTGTTGTCTAGGTTATGCTACTCCCTCCACTTTCTCATGGTTATCAACACTCATCATGGTCATATCATCATTCAGGTGTCTTGGGTCATTCAAGATTCAAGACTACCAATTTCTAGTCTATGTTCTCTTCAGGATTTATAAGCAGCATTTTGTAACAACTACAAGCAAACTTAAACTTCTATAGTGTCGATAGAAAGTTTTTGTGGAAAGTTTGATGATATTTTCACCGTATGGGAATTGACATCTATAATCAAGATTTAATGCCTTATGTGTTTGAAGAAGCATGCTTTGATTTATTTTCTCATCAACAGGAAATAGAAGAGGTTTTTTGCATAACATTCAGGTGGATTCTCAACAGACAAAAATTTCTTCAGCTGGAAATGAAACTGATCAGATTGTCAAGGATCAAGAAGAGAATAGTGAAATACAAGAGTTTGTTCTAAAGCATCTTGGAAAAGAATATTGTATTCATGATAATTTCTAGCAAAAAATGTCTTCTTTGACTAAAGATAATATTAATCAGCAATAAATTGATAAAGATCACATTCATTCCCTTGAAATATATGAAGATATTCATCAATATTTAGGAGACCAAGACATTGATGAGGAGTTTCATTTATATTCTTATTCAAACATTTGATTTCTTGAATTTTTGTTTCAAGAGGAAACTTGTTCATCTATATGTTCAGAATTTTTTGAAGACCAAGAGCACACTCTTTCTGAAATTCATCATGAAGAGCAACCAGTTGCAATAGAAGAATGTTTCTTGATTCCTCCAAATCATCAAGAACTAATTTTTCATGATTTTCAGGATCCCGTGGAATTTTTTTTTATAGCTAGTAATGAAGGTCTATGTTGCATAATTTCATTGATGAAGGTGATCAAATTCAATACATATAAAAACCAACAATTTGGAATGAGGTTTTTTTTCCTATTTTAAATCATCCAGAAAATCTTATGTTACATGTTATCCATGATCCTTTGGTCAGTTTTTTGTAGCCATTAAGGAAGATTATTCTTCTTGTATTTATGGATCGTGAACACAAGTTCAGTGGACACTTTGATTTGCCTATCTTTTGTTTCTTTTTCCTTCTCAAGGAAAGTGTGAGCAGGGTTCAAGTAAGTATCCATTTGCTGGATTGGTTAAACTGGAGGGATCATATCTCATGATTGTATATATATCTTCAGTAGGTGGGTGTTTATTATCAGGATTTGAAGCCCGAGGCAAAGGCCCTAAGATATCGATGGTTTGCTACCATAAGTTCAGTTAGTAGTCACGTTTTTTAGTCAAATTCAGTTTTTGTTTCAGTTATTCATTTGAGTGTATACTGTTTGTATTTTGACTCCATTTCCTAATGGAGGAGGCTAACTATTCTATGGTGTTTTTTACACCTTATAAAAGGAGATTCAATCCCCAGCTAGAGCCAATGTTAGTGTCTTCTAGACACTAGTGATCAAATGTACTTTTTCAAGGTTATTTGATAGGGTCCTAGGTCAAATTTTATAGTTTCAAATAAGTTTTCAAATAAAATTTGATCATTGTTTGTTGTCTAGGTTATGCTATTCCATCCACTTGCACATGGTTATCAACAATCATCATGGTCATGTCATCATTCAGGTGTCTTGGGTCATTGAGCAATTAATATGTCATCATTTAGGTCATGGTGTAGGGTTTCTCTTGACTTTTCATTATATTGTCATAAAAAGCAAAAAGAGTCATGTCCATCACTTGAGTCACCATTAAAGGGAGTTAGGAAATTAAGAAAAAAAAATTCAATAAAGGTAAGGGTAATATTTTCATTTCAAAAATATTATGTTGACTATGTTGCAGTCCCATCATTTAGTTTGTCAAAAATATCAATGATGTCACCTCCATGACTTAAGCAAAAATCGACCTCTAGCTTATAAAAGACCACTCAAAGCATTAAAATTCTTCATTTCACTTTCATTGAGCACCTCTCCATAATTGAGCATCATCCCAGCCACCAGAGCATCAAAATTCATCCTCAAAGCACAAGTTTACCTCCTACGATGTGCTTCTACATCACTTGTGCTTTTGAAATTGGAGGTGAATCAAGAATCATAGGGGTTCATTTCAACATTTCAGATTTTCCAGCATCTCCTTGAGAAGTAAGTAGCTTTTGCACTCTTCTCACACATCATTATTCTCAGAAAATTCAGTGAAAATCCCTCTCCTAGGGTTTCGATGCGCTTTTGATTTCCATGTGATTTTGATTCATTTCAGTGGTAAAACACCTAATTTTTTTTCTCAATCACCTTCACCTACACCTTACATACCTCATACACTTCCCCAAATCATTTCTTACCATTCATCTCTCTCATTTATCTCATTTTCACTAAAAATCTAGCCCACACTCCCTTTTTGTAGAGATTCTAGGTTAACACTGTGTTTTGTCTCTTTTTCCGTCTTTCCCTTATCCATTTCAAGGAATTCCACTTGCACTGTGTTCCAAACACACTACTATATCTCCCTTAATTTTTTAGGATTTTTCCCTAATTCCTATCCCCTTCATTTCCCTCCCTAAAATTGTTGCCCCATTTTCCGTTGTTTTCCTAAGTTTCACCCTTTCCTTCCTTCCTATCAAGCTACGGTTTCTATCATATAAACAAACACCATCGAAAGTGAGAAGAGGAATTACAACAAGGGAGTCCATCATTATAGATTTGAGCCATCCAATTTGAAGGAGATCAATGCTTCTTCATATACCAAAACTCCTTTGAAGGCATTGCTTGTTTAAGGTTTTGTGAAAGAATTCAAGAGGTAGGTTGCCATGGTCAATTGACAAGCCTCTTTGCCACCAATTTTAGGAGAGATAAGTCTAACATAGGAGGGGTTTAATTCACTATATCAATAGATTCCATAACTTCAGCAACAGGTATCCTTAACTATGGAGAAATCTGGTTCAAAGGGATGGATTTGGAGATTGAGAACTATAAATTTTTCTTAAAGCCACACTATAAATATTCTCTTGAACACATCTTTCCCTTCAAACATTTACTTGACAGGTATGCTCCATTAATGAAGTTGATCATGAAATGTTTTGCCTATGAAAGGAGGTTCTCAAGATTATACCAGTACCACATAAGGCTATTGATGCATTTTACTGCCACTAAGCCATTGAACTTGCCTAATTATCTATTCAGAAGTCTATTCAAAATGACAAAAAAAGTACACAGTAAAGGCAAGGATCACCAAGATATTTTGTTTCACCATGGCTTGGTCAAGTTTATAGTCTTACATCAGCTCTCAAAAATAAATATGTCCTGGGAAACATTCATGAAATCAGTTGTGTATATTCCCACCACTAGTCTGCTTATCATTCAAAGAATACCATCAGCATCATCAAAGCCACAGGAGATTGTCTCTTCAAGTAGACCATAAAATTTTCTAAAGATTCCAAGGGCTGAAGTCACTCAAACTTATGAGAAGGGCAAAAGGTTGGTATTTTCTCCTAAGATCACTAAAGGTGTGCTTTCGCCTGAACCTACAACTGAGAAATTATTAGGAGAAACTATGGAGCACCCACCTATGCATGAGAGTGACTCACCCTTGCAACAACATGAGGAGGAGCAAGCACATTTGGAGGTTGGAATGGAAGAGCTAGTAGAGCAGGTGGAAAACAAGTTAGCTGAAGAGATAATCAGGGAAAAATAATCAGAGATAAGAGAGCTCAAGCCTCAATCTCTCAAGGGAAAATTTCATGATAACATTCCTACAAAAGGAAAAAATGCAACTAAAGGTGAAATAGCTACTCCTAAGAAAACATAAGGAAAATCTTGAAGTAGAAAAAGATAAGGGCAAAGAATTGATATATTTTGATCAGATTTAATACAAATAGGCTTAGATAAATCCAAGGAGGCCAAAAACATGAGGATTAACCAACAAAAAGAACAAGAAACTGAGTTATCCCCTCCCTTAGCTCAACAGGATTTTGATGATTTGATTGTTGTTGAGATTGAACTAGACAAAGAGTTTTGGCTTGAAAAGGTAAATGAGTATCTAGAGAAACTCTTGAAGAATGAAAACATAAACAATATCAATGCTTTATAAAATAGAAGAAAAGAGATATCAACGCCTTCAAAATAAACCACTTCGAGGGGGAAACCTCCAATACATTATATGAATGAACAATTCTTGGATGATTCAAATTACAAAACCTCCTTTCTATATATAAGAGTCCATGGGGCCACAATTTAATCCTAGTGGGGCCACAATGTAATCCTAGCCGACCTAACAATAATAATTTAAGGGCACAATAATAACAATATGGGGGTTATAGGGGTAAAATAATAACAATAAGGGGGTTACACTAACAGTAATAAGGAACTATACTAGTAATATAGGGACCTAACATGCCCCTCTACTTCAAAAAAGTGTTGTCCTCAACACTTTAGTAGCTCTGGGTGCTTCTGTATAAAATTCTCATCCTCCCATGTAGAATCTTCAGTGGGTAATTTCTTCCACTTGATCAGATACTATGAAATTGATCGATTCCGTAGCTGTCGATTTCTTGTTTTTGTGACCGCTTCAGGTTCCAATATGATTTTTCCTTCCCCATCAAGTTCTAGAAATATTGTTTGAACTGGAATATTTTCACCTATAACCTTCTTCAAGCATGAAACATGGAAAACTGGATGCACTCGTGAAGAAGCAGGAAGCTCCAATTTGTATGCCATAGTACCAATCTTTTGCAACACCTTGTAAGGACCATAGTACTTTGGAAATAATTTATTATCCTTATTAGCTTGCTTGAGGGACATTTTTTTGTATGGTTGTAGTCGTAAAAATACCCAGTCTCCTACATCAAAACTTATCTCACTGCTTTGTTGATCTGCCTGTTGTTTCATTCAATTTTGTGCCAAATTTAGGTTATCCTTTAAGAGTTGGAGAACTTCTTGTTGATGCTCGATGTGATCTTCCATTGCTTGAACCTTTGAATTTTCTCTTAAATATGATGTGATGGATGGTGGATGATATGCGTAAAGTGCCATAAATGGGGTCATTTTTTCTGCAGTATGGAAGGAAGTGTTATACCATCATTCTACGAGAGGTAACCACTTGACCCATTGTGTTTGTTTATCAGATGAAAAACAACGAAGATATCCTTCCAAAAATTTATTTACTATCTCAGTTTGACCACTAGATTGAGGATGATAAGATGATCTATGAGCTAATAGAGTACCCAAACAAGAAAATAACTCCGTCCAAAAACTTCCAGTAAAAATGGGATCTCTGTCGCTCACAATAACCCTTGGGTTTCCATGTAGCTTTTGAATTGTGTACATAAATGTAGTAGAAATTATACTTGCTTTAAATATATGAGATAATGCACAAAAGTGTGCATACTTGGTAAGTTTATCAACTACCACCATGATGAAACTCTTTCCTTCAAACTTAGGTAAACCTGTGATAAAATCCACTGAAATATCCTCCCAATGTTGACTTGGAATAGATAAATGTTGTAGAAGACCCGGGGTCTTAATTGTCTCAACTTTATTCTCTTGGAAAACCAAACATTCCGCCACAAACTTTTGAATATCAGATTTAAGTCCATCCCAAAAAAAATCTTTCTTCACCCTGTGGTAAGTTTTTAAAAATCCTGAGTGTCCTCCTAAAGGAGAAGTGTGCAATTCCAAAAGAATATTTTGTTTTAGTTGGGAATTATTACAAATATATAAGTGATCTTTGTACCATAAGGAATCATTTTTACAACTAAATGTATCATATGTACTAGGATCTTGCTGCAAATTTTGAATGAGTTTCCACACTTCTTCGTCCTTCTTCCATCCATCCCTTGCTTTGGTTATACAATCTAGTTGGATAATATAAATGGCACAAAGTAATGCTTCCACCTATTCATCCTTTCTTGAGAGTGCATCTGCAACAACATTTAGCTTCCCTTTTTTGTAGATGATTTCAAAGTCATAACCCAACATCTTTGTGACCCATTTTTGCTGCTCTTCTGAAGATAGTCTTTGTTCCAAAAAGTGTTTAAGACTATCATGATCAGTTTTTACCTTGAAGTGTCTTCCCATTAGGTAATTTTGCCATTTTTTTAGTGCATGCAGTATTGCTAACATTTCCTTCTCATAAATAGGTTTCTGTAAATACTTTCCTTTGATTGGACGACTTTCAAAAGCAATGGGTCTTCCTTCTTGCATTAAACAACACCAATTCCATTTCCTGAGGCATCACATTCCACAATAAAGGTTTTTGTGAAGTCTGGCGTAGCTAAGACTGGTGCTAGGCACATTGCCTCTTTAAGATGTTCAAAGGCCTTAGTTGCTTCAGGAGTCCATGAAAATGCATCTTTTTTCAATAATGTTGTTAGAGGTGCTGCTATTCTCCCATAATTCTTAACAAACTTGCGATAATACCCTGTTAACCCGAGAAATCCTCGCAACCGCTTTATGGTTGTGGGAACTTTCCATTCCTTAATGGCTTTAATTTTGTTAGGGTCCACTTTAACCCCCTCGTGAGATACAATATGACCCAGATATTCCACCTCTTGTACTCCAAAGAAACATTTGGACTTTTTTGCATATAATTGTTTCTCCTGCAATAGTTTGAGCACCCTGTCAACATGTTCAACATGATACTTCCAAGACCTGCTGTAGATTAGTATATCATCAAAAAATACTAGCACAAATTTTCTAAGGAAGGGTTTGAAAATGGAATTCATCAACCCTTGAAATGTAGAAGGTGCACTGGTAAGGCCAAAAGGCATGACCAAAAATTCATAATGACCCTCATGAGTTCAAAATGTTGTTTTCAAAATATCTTCAGTATTCATTCTAATTTGATGATATCCTGAACGAAGATCCAACTTGGTAAAATAAATTGCTCCATGTAATTCATCCAATAATTCATCAATCACAGGAATGGGAAATTTATCTTTAATGGTGAGCTTATTAAGCTCCCTATAATCCAGACACATGCACCATGATCCATCCTTCTTGTATACCAATACTATAGGAGCAAAGAAATAACTTTGACTAGGTTGAATTATACCACCCTATAACATTTCTGCAATCATACGTTCAATTTCGCTCTTTTGGACATAAGGATATCTATAAGGCCTGATGTTTGGAGGAACACTTCCTGGAATCAAATGAATAGCATGATCATGATCACGAATAGGTGGGAGTCCTTTGAGAGTTTCAAACACCTTGGAATGATTGTCCAAGACTTGTTGGAGATCTGCAGAAATAGATGATTTTGATGTCGGAACTTCTAGTGAGCATAATTGTGCAGTTACGCCTCGTTGTTCTTTCTTTAGAAGCTTTGTCATGACATTAGAGCTTATTATCCTTCCTGGCTTCCCTTCAATACCCCGTAATTCGACTTCCTTTCCTTCTGAAAAAAATTTCAAGAAAAGTTCTTAAAAATTAAAAGCTACCGTCCCCAAAGATTGTAACCATTGTACTCCTAGTACAACATCAACACCTCCCATAGGAATGGAAAGCATTGGACTATTCAATACATATTCCCCCATGGTTAGCTTTATATTATGGAATTTTCCAGAGAAATTTATAGTTCCTCCATTTGCAACCATCACTTGACATTCTGGTGTTGGGTATAGGAAACAATTCAATTCCTTGGCTACCTTGCAATGAATAAAATTATGGGTACTACCTGAATCAATCAACACTATTACCCTTTTCTTATTGATATGTCCTTCTATCTTGAGAGTTTGAGGAGTGGTAATTCCTGCCAATGCGTTACACGATATGGTCGGACTCATTTCTTCCTCTTCTAGGGTTGGTTCCTGGTGTATATCCTCTTCTTGTTCATTTTCTTGCTCTTCACAATCTATGTAAAATAATTTCTTATTCACACACTTATGACCTTTAGTGTATTTGCTATCACAACTGTAGAAAATAATTTTTTCTCTTTTTTCTTCCAATTTTTGTGGTGTCAACCTTGTAGGTTGTGGAAATATAGGTGTAGCAACACTTCCTTCTTTATATAAGTGAGTGTTAGGCTTCCTTGTCGCCATAATTTTACATTTAATTTTTCTTGCCAACCTGAATGCCTTCTCCAATGAATCAGGTTCCAAAACGTGAACTTCACATTGGATGTTATCCTTTAAAATACCTATGAAGAGATCAATATTTTGTTCCTCTGGAATATCAGTTACCTTATATTCAATTTTTGGATGTCCTCAATGTGCTCCCCCACTAAACCCTTTTGTTTGAGATTTATTAATTGGCTAAAGAAGGTGTTTCTCTTTGTATCCTCATAATGTGCTATCATTTCCTCCGTAAAAATTGACCAAGTGACAATTTTACTGAGAAAACATCTATACCATACAAATGCATTTTGTTCAAATGTAAAGCTGCACACGCACTTTTTGTGTGTGTTTTTCACATTATGGAGATCAAAATATTGCTCCATCTCAGATCCATACAAACACAAGATTCTTCATCAAACTTCTCATATTCATTTTTGAATATGGTGGTTCCTCTCGCCAACATTAGAGTTTATGAAACTGCTTTACTAACATTTATTTTGTTCTCATCATGAGTTTCCTCTACTATCTTTTCACCATAGGGAAACATTTCTTGTATCAACTTTCTCAAACCTTCCATGTCTGCTTTTAGATCATTCTTCATGTTTTCCATTTTTTCATCGATCTTAGTTTCTATGTCATCCATCTTAGATTACATGCCAGCTTCCATGCCATCTATATTATATTCCACGCCTTTCTTCAAACCATCCATCTTATTTTCCACACCTTTCTTCAAAACTTCCATGTCATTTTTCGTTGCTCTTTGCGAAAGCGAAATTTGTTGCACTTGCTCTTGTAATTTTGATATGTCATGTTTCCATTCTTCGTCTTCATGAGTCATATTAGAGCCTTCTAAGGGCTTAATGGGTGTTGAATTATTTTTAGGGGCCATTTTAGAAACCAATACTGATATCTATTCTACAATATGCCCTTGTAATCAATTCAACTTGATTTTTCAAACAAGACTTATGCAATTCGGCAAAAAAAAAAACACACCTTTTATTTTCTTTTGCAGAGCTCTATACTGAAATTAAATTATCTCTATACTTGAAGATTCTCAATATCTGAAATGTGGCTATGTATTATTCCTCAGAAGCTTCTTTCAAATTCCATAGGTTTGACTTGATTTGGATTCTTCACGACAAAGTTATGTCCAATGTCCCACAATGACCTAATTATGGACTGGTTCAGTAGAGTGAACTTGTACTACTTGCCACGTGTCATTTTTTGCTCCTTTGGCTGTGAAATTTATAGACAGAAACTATAGTCCGTGTACTTCCAGCTAATTTTTACAGAATTCCAATCCGATGCTCAGAGAGAGAGTTATGAAGATTTTCCCAAGATCACCTCTTTAAGATGAAATTAGGGAGCCTGAAACAGACCTAACTTCCACAGATCATATCTCTGAAAATGTTGTGAACCAAGCTCCAAATTTTTTTGAAAATGTTCACTAGGATTTCGGCTTCGCACCCTAAAAATTTTAGCTTATGAACCTTTGTATAAAAAAAGTTATAGCGAAAATTCCATGATGACTTGTTTGGAGCATCAAAACCCTAGAATCCAAAGCTCTGATACCAAATGTTGTGAAACCAGCTCCAAAAATAGAAGAAAAGAGATATCAACACCTTAGAAATAAGCCACTTCGAGGGGACAACCTCCAATACATTACATGAATGAACAATTCTTGGATGATTCAAATTACAAAATCTCCTTTCTATATATAGGATTCCATGGGGCCACAACGTAATCCTAGTGGGGCCACAATGTAATCCTAGCTGACCTAACAATAATAATTTAAGGCAAAATAATAAAAATATGGGGGTTACAGGGGTAAAATAATAACAATAAGGGGGTTACACTAACAACAATAAGGGACTATACTAGTACTATAGGGACCTAAAAAATAGCTGCTCCTAAGAAAACCTAAGGGAAATCTTGAAGCAGAAAAAGATAAGGGCAAAGCATTGATATATTTTGATCATATTGAATACAAATAGGCTTAGATAAATCCAAGGAGGCCAAAAACAAGAGGATTAAACAACAAAAAGAACAAGAAACTAAGTTATCCCCTTCCTTAGCTCAACAGGATTTTGATGATTCAATTGTTGTTGACATTGAACAAGACAAAGAGTTTTGGCTTGAAAAGGTAAATGAGTATCTAGAGAACCTCTTGAAGAATGAAAACATAAACAACAACCTCCAGAGGCACATGGCGAGACACTACTTCACTAGGAACCAAATTTCAAAAATCAGGGTTAAGAATTTGAAGAAGAAGCTTAAAGAAACCCTAATGAAGATAAAGAAGAAGGACAACTTTGATTTTCTAGCTGAGGCATCTCTATCTATCTAGATCATCATTCAAGGATTCTAAGGATAAGGATAAAATTTCAGCAAGTTTTGAGCATTTTTTATATTTTTTTGGATTTCTGGGAAATTTTGGCAATTTCAGTTGTACAAAAGCGTAGCGTGGCCATGCTACGCTTTTTCTTAGGGGATCCAGTAGAGTTCATCCTTTCATATATGGATGAATTTTGATGTGTAAATCGTATATATGCATTTTTTTTTGGATGACAGTTCCTAATTTTGGAGGAAAACTCATAATACACCCCAAATTTCATGTTTCTGCCACTGTTTTTCAACCCACGCTATGCTTCGAGAGTAACATTGGCGAAATGATGTTTTGAGTGTCTTACAAGTGGTATTTTCAAGTTTAAAGGTTTAGTTGGCTAGAGGAAATCCAGGGCTACCTTATCCAACCTTCATATCATCAAAAATATGCATAAAATCCACCTCAAAAGCCCCTACAAGTGCACACTACACTTCTGTCAAAGCACATTACGTTTCTTCCAGGCACGCTATGTTTATGTGTAGAAGGATTTTTGGACATGTTTTAGTCAAAAAAGGTCAAATATTCAAGGTAAAAATTGTCTCATGAGATGTTTCATCAATAATGAAGTCTATTTATGCTCCTCATTGTTGAGGGATTTTGTAATTAATCAAGGAGACAAAGACTCCTACTTGTTAGCTAAAATAGGGTAGATTGTTTCTAACTTCCCTAAAAACTAGGAAATGACTCATTAGGTGCATTAATTAGTTGTTTTGGATCAAGTTTCAATCCATTGAGGTGGCATCTTGTCTAGTTTTATATATGTACTCAAAACTCAAGTCATTTTAGAGGTTGTATAGTTGATATTGCAGTGTGGATCTTATGTACATATTTTTACATTGAAATCAAAGACATGTTGCAGCTTTAATTTTAGGACTCCAGTGGTATGCTTATAGGAATTTTTTTTCTCAATGCTACCATCAAATTGAATGTTTATGCTTTCTTGCAATCAACTATATTCTTTCATATGATGATCTTATAAGTATTTAAGAAGAATTATTACTTGTGTGCTCTATTTAATGATATTTTCATAAATTTTCTCTACTTCCTCTGATGAATGAACTCATATGTTATATGCTCATTCTGATTCTCCCTTTTTCAAACCTTATACCACAATGAAAATCTAAATGTGCTTCTAAGTATACCTACCTGGCCTCATTTTCATTTTTGCAGCTGTTCATTTGAAATATGACCTTAAAACCTAGACCTAGTTCCTAGACTGACATTTCCTATCCAACAAAATTAAAAAAAAACCCTAAATCAAAATCACTAAGCTTATATCTATGAAATTAACATTGAGAGAGCCCTCTCTAGTTTTGTAGGGCTAGGCACCAAATATAAATATTGGTTTTAGGTTACCTCCATCAATATCCTTTCTCAGCCTTGGGAAATAGAGGGAGTTATAACATAATTAATGAAAAATGTGTGCATGTGGACCCATATAAGATCGAATTATTTCTGTATTGGCTGACCCCTATGAATATAATAGAGCTTCATAAGTTTTTGGGCCTTGCTAATTTATACCAAAGATTCATGTCTAGGTTCTCTCATATAACATGGCCCTTAAATCAAGTTACTAGGGGTGGAGAAAAAGGTAAGTTTTTTTGTCTGAGTCACAACATAAGACATTCATTGAACTAAAAAAACACCTTTTCTCTACACCATTACTCATCTTTCCAAACCTGCAGCAACCATTTGAGATCCAGGCAGATACCTTCAATTATGTTATTGGTGCAATACTCACTTAGCAAGGGCATCCAGTTTCCTATCACAGTTAGACACTCTCTGATATTGTTCAAAGGTACCCACCTATGATAAGGAAATGTATTCTATCATTCAGGCCTGTTAGCACTGGAAACATTATATTCTAGGGAAAGAGATGATCATCCACATGAATCACCAACATCTTCAATTTATGAAGACATAGGGGATGTTGTATAAATATCACCATTATAAATGGTCCACATATCTTCAACAATTCCATTTAGACATTAAATTAATACAAGAAGGGTAACACTAATCATGTCGTATACTACCTCAACTAGCGCCCAATCATGGAACTTTGAATAATTCTCAAATCTTGCAGGCACAAGACCTCTAGATGACCACAACTATAAAAAAATAATCCATAATTAACCACCACATAAAATATTTTGATGGATAACAAGCAAGTTCCACACTTCCACCTTCAAGATGCACTTTTGTGCTACCTGGGACACCTTTTTGTTCCTTCAATGGATCGTGATAAGTTGATTTTAGAGGCACATTATAGTATGGTATCGGGGAACTTTTATGCAGAGAAGATAGTGGAATTACTATAGAATTATTTTTATACACCAAAACTCTAGCAGGATGCTGGAAAATATATCAAATCTTGCATTGCCTATGCCATTTCCAAGCCAACCATTAAGAAGCAAGGCTTGTACACCAATCTGCCTATTCCTAGCTAGCCTTTAGAATCCATATTCATGGACTATTTATCTTTCCTTACTTCTACCAACCATGGTAATGACCATGTGTTTGTGGTCAATGATATATTTTCTAAGATGTCCATATTGGTCACCTGCAAGAAGAGTATCACATTAGAAGCCACTTCCAAGATCTTCTTAGAAGAAGTGTGGGTACATTTTTCGATCCAGTAGACCATTATATCAGATCAAGATATCAGGTTCATAAGCACATTGTTGTTGAGCCTCTAGTAATTATTGGACATCAAGCTCACCATGTCAACTCCATTCCACCCTCATACTGATGACTAGACATATGTCGTCAACTCGATGATAGTGCACATACTATGCATGTACAAATCTAAACATCCATCAACATGAGATGATATTCTCCCCTTTGTGCAACATAGATACAATATATCTCTCTATATCATGTGGCCACAACCCCTTTTAGGTGGACCTGGGAGTTCAGCTATTATGTCCCATTGATGTTGCAATTCCTCTTGCAAATACATAGGAAGAATTTGTACATGTTCAATCTGAAGTTTATAGAGTGATTGAAAAGTTAATTTAATGCATTCAAAAAATCTACGAATAGGTTCATGATATCCTAGATAAAGCTAATACTAAGTACAAACAATGCCATGATTAACATTGAGTGCCACATAAGTTTGAAGTGAGCGAAAACCTTTGGTTTCATTTGCAAAATGATCACCTTGATAGATCCCATCAAAATATTTGACCACTATGATACAGGCCTTACACCATCACCAAGGTTGCAGTGAAAATTATTTTGAGCTAAGTATCCCCCCTTCCTTGGCCTGCATCTAGTATCCAATGTGGACTACCTTCGGCCATACTTTCCGCCATTGTTGGACACTTCAAACATTGTCGAGTAGCTGAAACCAAAAAATATCAACCCATATTGCATTGAATAGGCCAAAACTAATAATATCATGGAAAAAAATCAATAGTACCTTCCAAAAGAGGCGCTAACTATATTTGTCAAATCGAGTCAACTCCTACATTAAGGCAAGTGGCTCACCAAGGACTAATTTCAACAAAAGTTTCCTCACCTCATGGAGGCACTCAATGCAATGGGGACCATTAATCTGGGTGGATATTGGTGGCCACCCACCTATTCCACTTGCACCCCCAAGATTGTTTTCTATGAGTTTCCTATTTTTCAGCACAATATCCTATTTTGGCAGTTTTTTATTTTGGTAGTTTTTGGGTCCTAGACTTCTAGAGCCATTTTGATTCCCTAAACGACATTTTTTTTGGAAATAGGAAAAAATGTATAAAATATAATGTTTTTAGTTGATTTTTTTTTTCCTTGTAGAGACCATCCTAATGGGATATCGTGCATGCAAAACAAAGATTATATACCAAAGTTATGATCCTGAGAAGTTAACATTCTCGATAACCCCATTGAGGCCCATAACTTTTGGCGCTTCATCTCCTAAGGTTGTATTTTTGGATTTTTATGGTTTATCATGGTTTCTTAATGATAAAAAAAGGTCTCTAATCCTCATTTAACATATTTCAAAAGACATGCAGCCATCACATCTCTTCTTAGAGATAATCTATCATCGCTCAAGTTAGTTTTCTTTCGTTCTGCATGTACACAGTTTCGACATTTGCTATTTATTAATTGAAGTTTAGTTTCGTTGTATTTATATGCTTCTATTTTAAATATATATTTCATTTCATTCCCTCATAAATTTGTATCAATATCACCTGTTGTTATGACAAACCTCGCTACTCTAGGGTTTTTTGATGATACTTCTATTTAATATTTGTAACTTCATAGTGGACCAACTAGAAAATTATGCACCATGCAGGTAGCCAGTCACTTCTTTAAGAGAGTGCAATCAGAATGAACTTTAAAGGGGTTCTCTTTAAGCAAGGATTGGTGACTTTCATTGTGCATATATATCCTATTGTAATGATATGCCTTGCCAATCTAGGGTTGTTTTTTGTGAAAGCTCTATGATATTTGTATCTTAGATGCATACCAACTAGTAATGACAAGGCTCTTTGTTGAGAGCTCTCTTTGAAATTTATACCTTCAATGAAGACCAACTAGTAATGACATGCCTCTTTCTAGAGATTGCAATTATGGCTCATTATCACAAATTAATTGTACATTGAAAGGGGAGTTTTTTTCTTTTAAATATCCAAAATAAGACATAATTTTTTGTCTATTTTGTGAATGATGTAAAATAGAATATGTATTTTAAATATAAAAAATAAGACACAAATTTGTACATATTTTGTGATTGATGTAAAAAAATAAATAAAAAATAAAGAGTGATAAACTATTTTGTATAATTTGGTGGTCATAAGTGTAATATACTTTGATTCCATTTTACAATCACACTCAGTAGAATAAAAATCTAATTTAAATAGTGAAAGAATCAAAATGAGAATATGAAAACCAAACATTGAAAGATGCGGAAAAAAATAAAATGTCAAGAAAGGGTAACTTTTTCTATTTATTAATATCTACTACCAACTTGGATTCCATTTCCATTTAATTGTTACAGTGATGTTGTGGTATCCATAGTGATTATTATGGTTGGTCAAATCACCCCAAGTTGAGGAAATCTATGACACACTTTCTAGCCATAAAAAAATAGTCTTCGTAGCCTAGAGCTGAAAAAAAATGATATCTAAGACAAAAATGACAACTCCAATTTTTTGATAAAGACCACCATGTGATTCAACAATGAATATGATACCATGGCCATCAAGAGTATGAGACTTGAGACCAACAAAGGAATGGGTTCAAAAGTTTTCCTACATTTTCCTAGGAAATTTGACATCTGCAATCAAATTCATAGGTAATATTGGGGATCATAGCTTTTTAGGCACAAGGAATGAAGTGTAAAATTATGGTTCCGAAACCCATTGGTATAATCCTTAACTTTTTCCACCATAACTTTCTCTAGCCTTGACTATCATGGTGCAAAGTTAATAAAACTATTGTCTGATATAGAAATAAAACATCCTCATATTCCCATAAGTTTTCTTTAATCATCTTGGACATTGGTTAGTTGAAATTTCATGGTACATATTGTATTTTTTATTGAGTATCTTTAATAATTTTATTATCTTTATACAATGAATTGAATAGGAAAAAAATAAGTGGTATCTAAGTGCATTAAGAGATTTGAAGCAAAATAATAACAATAATGATCAGTGTCAGGTCTTCATGTCAACGAGATGGAAGCTATATTGTAGAGCACAACCTTCACACTGGTAAGTATTCATTGATTTGTAGCATATTTACCTGTTCTTTACTATTATCATTGCATTGGATATGTTCTTCTGTCTGACCATTGTTTGGTGAATATGGCAGCTCTCAGGAAGTATCCTTGTGATTAAGTTCTACAACCATTTTCCCATGAGTCTACAAAAAAAAATGCATGAATGGCCATGAAAATCACCAGAGATGAGTCCCATTACATGTACATTGGGGATAATTTATGTCTTTCTTGAGGGTCATTTTAACTTATTCTATTTCCTTCAATTTCTAGCAATTGATAGGGTAATTGCAGGTTAATTAAAGCGTCAAAACACCCTTCATTTTTTATTTTTTCTCTCTAACGCTGATTTTGATTTTGTTTTGCTACAAATGGGAAATTACATTGTAATTTTTTTTTCATGTGAAATTATCATTCATGTGAGTTAATATCCTTCGTAAGTCATGGTTCCTTCTTATACCTCTAGGTTCACCCTTATCCAACTCTTGATATTTGTATTTAGTATGTTTATCTCTGTTCATTTTATTTTGCATAGCATTCACCTCCTTGTCAGGCTTAAGCTTATTAAACTCCCATATATGGTCACCAATTAAATTTATTAATACTATGTTGCATATCTCTCTATTCTTCAATTGTATACCACCAAATCCTACATAAATTTCAGGTAATCATATTTTCCATACAAATTTCACTAATATTTTACCTAGGATTCGAATTTCAACACAAAATATGTTATGTTTATTTGAAAAATAAATGTATGTGTTGATATATATATTTTTTTCAATATAAAATTTGTTCTATTTCTTTCATAATAAACCTTTTAGTTCATATTTCATATTTCATTGAGAAATTTTGCAAGGATTTTTTATCAACATTGTCTTTCTTATTTAAATTTTATTTGGCTTTCGAATTTAAATTTTAAAAATATGTATTTTATTCCTCAGCAATCCTCAAGAAGAGAATAATTCAAGCAACTCTAAAATCAAGGAATCCAACATCGATTCCTAGAGTGACTTCAATGACAATGATAATTTTTTTGGATCATTAATCAACACGAGTGCCAGATCAAAAATTGGGACGTCGTCTCTAAAGATTCAGGGTTTGATCAAGAAAACTATTTTCAATTATGCCATAGGGATAGCCTTGGATATCTTTATTTTGAGCACTCTAAATGAGCATAACCTTATGAAATAATGCCACCAGTCCTCGTTTCTTAGTTTAAATATAGCTAAATTAAATTAAAAAGAAATAAAAACATAAAGATTTCATCAATAGTTTATATTAATTTAATGTTACTAATGCAATGTACCATCAAAAGTTTTCGTTAAATTAATATAAATTGTTGATGAAATATTTATGTATTTATTGTTTTTTACTTTAATTTAGCTATATTTAAACTAGGTAACCATGAATAGTGGCACTCCTTCATAAGGCGATGCTTGTTCAAAGTACTCGAAAGAAATATAGCCAAGCCTATCCCCATGGATGAACTTATTTTTCTTGATCAAACCCAAGATCTTCAGAGTCAGCATCCCAACCTTCTAATTTATCACTCATGTTGATTAAAGAGCCAAACACTTTATCATTATCACTATAGTCACTCAAGGAATCAATGTTGGATTCCTTGATTTCAGAATTGCTTGAATCACTCTCTTCTCGAGGAGTCATGAGGCATCAAATAAAATTTTTTTAAATTTAAATTCAAATGCCAAATACATTTTGAAGCAGAAAGAAAATGTGGAGCAAAATCTCCTGCAAAATTTCTCAATGAAAGATGGACTATAAACTAAAATTTAATTATGAAGATAAAAGTAACATATTTTATAGTGAAAACAAATTATCAATATGAACATTTATTTTGTAAAGAAATATAACTAATTTTGTGTTGGATTTCAAATCATGGGTAAAATATTAGATAAATTTGCAAGTAAAATATGATTACCTAAAATTTATATAGGATTTGGTGGTATACAATTGAAGAGAATATATATATGGAACATAGAATTAAACAATTTAATAAGTGGCCATATATGAGAGGTTAAGAAGAATAAGTCTGACAAGGACGTTAATGTTTTGAAAAATAAAATGAAAAGGAGCTAAAACTACTTAATAAAAATAGCGAAACACAAATAAGAATGAACCTAGAATAATGAGGAAACCCAACTTACGAAGAACATTAACTTACATGAACGGAAATTTCACATGAAAAAAAAATTACAATGGAATTTCCCCTCTCTAGAAAAATGAAATCTTGACCAATTTTAGAGGGAACCCTTAAACATTGAACGGTATTTCTCTGCTTTAAATAACTTGTAATCATCCTATCATTTACTTCAAAATTGAACAAAGTAGACTACGTGAAAATAACTCTCAACAAAGGCATATATTCTGTCAAATGTACCTATAACAAGACTTATCCCCGATCATTCACATGGCCATTTAGGAAGTTTTGAGTTTGTAGA